>JAPVRG010218848.1:0-15113 GCA_029783565.1 Rhagoletis cerasi | reverse complement strand
ATTTTTAATCAAGGTATTTTGTTGTTGGAAAGTAATTTTTCTTTACACTTTACTCTTTTACTCTCTTACTCGGGGTGTCGTGAGTACCCCTACTGTTAGAAATTTTTATTTAAATGGCTTTTGTTAGACCATATAATTTCATCGACAACAGGTACGCATAGTACCAGGAGTTCCTTTATTTTATTGACAAAACTGTTTCAAAAAATAACTTATACTCGTACTGTAAAAAATGCATTTTTTTAAATGGAGATACTGTGAAACGGAATTTTTTCGCAGTAATATACAGTTTTTTGTTCGAAAAGAGATACGAGCCTTATGTACACCCAGAAAAAAAAGTACTTTCAACCGCCGTAAAAATAACATTTTTAGTTTACAAAAGTCGTCCAACGTTACAAAATGTTAATTTTGATATTATAAGGGTACTGACGACACCCTTAATAAGAGAGTAAAGTGTAAAAAAAATTACTTTCCAACAACAAAATATCTTGATAAAAAATTTAAATTTCTACTCATCCTTAACATATAAGGGTCATAGGTTAAGGTTGAGTGCAAAAGTAAATTTTTAGTCAAGGTATTTTGCTGTTGGAAAGTAATTTTTCTTTACACTTTACTCTTTTTCTCTCTTACTCGTGGTGTCGTGAGTACCCTTTATGTCAATATTATTTTTACATTCTGGAGTGATAAGTAAGAAATGTAAAATCAACCTTGTTATAATATAGAAAAAATGTAAATTTATATGTTAAACTAAGGGCAAGCCAAATGGCTGTCAGGCAAAGTGATATGACAAAATGGAGGGGCATCAGGCCCGGTCACTCAAAAGTTCTAGACAGCTGTGCAAATACTATTACGCATCTAGGCTACTCTATTCCTACTCTAACATTTCATAGAGTGGGAAGCGAGTATATTCGCGGGAACTCTGACTAAAATAAAGCTACCGTTTATCTGACCTATGTAGCGTGGTTCAAGCGGAGCTTACAGCCATGAAGAAAGTTGTACCATGGTTGATTGATACAAATCTTTATCTGTAGCCGGTATCTGTTACTATGACAGTCAGACCGCTATAAAAGTGTTGCAGTGTTGCACAACGTCATCTATAGCTACAATCGAATGCAGAATTATTCCTATTGATCTAACAGCAAAATATATAACTATTTACTTAGCATTCTATTTGAATTACGTGTGTTGTTATCTAGGATCTAGATGAATACAACATATATTAACTTATCATCGCCAAGTTTGAAGACTGAAATAAGAACTCGCTACATTTTTTAGAAAAGCTCGAATCTTGTACATCCCTCCCTAAATTTTCCATCGGTTATTTGGAGCGATTTGGAAGTATTTCTCGAAAATTATCTCTCGAACAGAACACGAAATTCTAAACTACTACTCAGAATTCAGCAGTGAGATTCGTTTGAAGAAGCACTAAATAAGATGTTCTAAGGAAATCACATTATTAACTATCTAACTTCCTCATTTGCTCTAAAAACTATCCAAATGGTCTTCGGTGAGATCAAGAAATTTCGCCTGCCATTTTTCTGTTTGAAGTAAAACTTCTTTGACGGCAGTAGTGAACTTAAAAAAATCGTTCCGGAAATATGTGAAACTTACGATGCAACGGAAATGCATCCATTTTCCCTCCCGCTATTTACGCCTACACTACTATGTGCTACGTAGCTGTTTAAGGTTAAGACTAAATAAAACCACGAGTGAAGCTACGACCACAATTCTCATATAAAGGCGAAGTCACATGATTGGTGCATTTGTACAGATTATTAGCAAGTACATACTGATGCTTGGAAGTTTTTTATTGATTTGAACTCAACAAATTTCTAGACAACACCACTCTATGGCTGCCAAAATGTACAAATCTGTACAAATGCACCAATCTTGTGACACGGCCTTAAAAGTTTAGCAGAACCGCTGATTTCTTCATGATCCAATAATCGAAACTAAACCGAATTAATATGGGAGCATCCTTGAGACACTACATTTCCGATGCAAAGGAAAACGGTTCACGTGGTCCAAAGGTATCCGGTAACATACATAAAAAAAAATATTTCGACGAGTTTATAACCTCCTCCTTTTTGAAAGTCGGTCAAAATTGCATTACAAGAAAGCGACTGTAGTTCAAAGGTCAACAAATTGTTTATTTTTCGACTTTTTTCGATTACTTTGAGGAGTCGTAAATGGAATTGTATGAAAAATTTATATTTTTTATTTCCTTTCAACTGAATTGAAAAAATCACATTACTAGCACATAATTAATTCCAACTCCAATATACATTGGAATTTAAAAAAAATTACCTTAGACTGAAAGAATTTATTACTAATTACAATATCTTGTAATTTGGAGTTTTGGGTAATTTAATTCCTAAAGGAATTTTGCCTCCCAGCTCTGCCAATACCAAAGTCGGAAAAATGATCAAAATGTTGGCTTTATGAAAAACAGGCAGATCTGACAACTTTTGGGACAAAACGAAATTTCCCTTTTTTATGTATGCTTGAAATTAACGTAACCTTTATTGAAATAAAAGAAAAGGGCTTTTGGTCGTTTTACA
The DNA here is from genome assembly GCA_029783565.1 of Rhagoletis cerasi. Classification (NCBI taxonomy): domain Eukaryota; kingdom Metazoa; phylum Arthropoda; class Insecta; order Diptera; family Tephritidae; genus Rhagoletis; species Rhagoletis cerasi. Next base: position 12,555 of record JAPVRG010218848.1, on the reverse strand, counting down.
TACAAACCATTCTCAAAGATTGCAAAAATAACAAAAACACGCATTTTCGTCTATTTGGAAAAATTTTCAATTTTGAGCCGTTCTGCCTCTGGAACTGTTAACCCCAGTTTGCGTGGGGTCCCTTCCAGCACAATGGCAGGAAGTGACGGTCCGCTGCATCCCAAAGGTGGGGGGAAACCCAGCTGACCAACCAAAGTCATACCGACCCATTAGTCTTACATCCTTTCTACTAAAAACAATGGAAAGAATTGTTGACAGGCATATCAGGGAGAGTTTCCTTACCAGGAACCCGTTGTACAGACACCAATATGCCTACCTTCCAGGAAGATCTACTATCCACGCTCTTCTGAACCTAACAAGGAAGATTGAGAAGTCCATGGAGGACAAAGAAGTGGCGGTCGGTTGCTTCTTGTATGTGGAGGGCGCTTTCGACAACACGGAACACTCTCTAATAGACAGTTGCGTCCGGCGCAGAGGGGTTGACCAAACCACATGTCGCTGGATAGCAAACGTCCTTAAATCCAGAACCATTACATCCACTCTAGGACAGGAAAGGGTCAGATTCTTAGCTACGAAAGGTTGCCCACAGGGGGGAGTGATCTCCCCTCTGCTATGGTCCATCGTAGTAGATTAACTACTCTGCCTTCTTAGCGAAAACGGCTTCGATGTCCAGGGCTATGCGGATGACATTGTCATCCTAATCAGAGGTAGGTTCGAAGATACCATCTCCAACCTCCTCCAGAATGCTCTCAACATCGTCGCCAAGTGGTGTAGTAAAAATGGGTTAAACGTAATCCCGAAGAAGACTAGCATAGTCATTTTCTCCAGGAAAAGGAGAAGGGACAAATTAATAGAACCATTCCTTCAAGGTGAAAAGATACACTTCTCCAAAGAGGTCAAACATCTAGGAGTTATCCTTGATGACAAGTTCTCATGGAATCCGCACCTAGATAAAACCATTCAAAAGGCCAGGGCCTCTATCTGGACCTGCCGGAAACTTATGGGAGGGAACTCGGGCATCAGACCTAAACTGGCGAGGTGGATGTACGATGCCATCTCCAAACCCATTCTCACCGCTACACCCGTCTAGTGGAAAAAGGCGGAAGTGAAGTCCACGCAGGCTAAGCTCAGTAAGCTACAGAGACTGGCCTGCGTGGATATTACTGGCGCGATGAGAACAGCACCAACTGCCGCTCTCGAGGTGCTTCTTGACCTGCCTCCCTTACACATTGTCATCAAGAAAGAGGCTCTGCTGTTTACAGTGTAGAGGACAAGAAGCATGTACACCCTTCCACCCTCAGAGTTATAAAACAAGAAGATGGGTTGCGCATAAGTTTTGTGGACCTCTGCCTTCCGAGGTTTAACTTTATACATAACTTCAAGGTCTTTTTCCCCGACAGGTCAAAGACTGACCATGGCATCGGAGCTGAGATCTACGGCATACAGCGCAGACTGCTCCTTTTCACCAGCATGGGGCAAGGTAACTCTGTCTTTCAAGTTGAGGTTCACGCCATTGAACTCTGTCTGAGTCAGTATGTAGAAAGTGGGGAAACCAAAAAACACATCTACATACACTCGGAGAGCAGAGCGGCGCTCCTCGCTCTTAAAGCGCACGAGGTCACCTCAAAACTGGTGTGGGACTGTCTTCAACTTTTAATACTGATCGCCTCCAGGAACCGGGTATACCTCATATGGGTACCGGGACACAGTGGAGTCATGGGCAATGAAATGGCAGATATTCTCGCCAGGAAAGGGGCGGCACAGGTATTTATAGGCCCAGGACCCTTTACTGGTCTGCCATGGAGCTCCGTCAAGCGAAACTACTACATCTGGATGAAGAACGAAGCCCAAAATTACTGGACAAATACGGAAGGTAACAGACAAGCCAAGTCCTTCATTCCGGATATATCAGCAAGGAGAGCGAAAGAACTCCTTCACCTCAGCAGGCATGAAGTAAGAATTGTTACAGGCTTTCTTACTGGCTACTGTAGGGTAATGAAACACTTGCCTAACATAGGAGTTGTCAACTCTGACCAGTGTAGGTTGTTTAATGAAGAACAGGAAACAGCAGAGCACATTATGTACCACTGTGAAGCCCTTACCAGGACTTCGCTTCCTACGATCACCGTACCTAGAAGCACACGACCTAAATGGCATTCAGCCAAAGGACCTCGCGAGGTTTCTTAGCAGTACGTGGATCAAAGATGACCTGTAGTTGAATAGAGGTCTGTTACCTGCTCCCTCCTCTAAATCTAATCTAATCTAATCTAACCCCAGTTTAATAAAGGTTATATTTTCAAAATGATGCGTTCTATCGCCTTTTCAAAGGCTTTCGCAAATTGTTTGATTTTTTTTTTAATGTTTTTGCGGCAGTGGCCCCGTAGTGCGATGGTCATTTTTACAAACGTCTCATATTTTACGAGATTGGTTCGCCTTACTTGTGATGTAAATTGAAGTTTCCATATTTATTTAACTATTAATTTATTAAGTATTAAGACATATGAGCAACTAATATAACTAATTAAATGTCAATTAAACCCATCAAAAATATTTGCCATTTGCCAGCCATGAATTTGAATTCACTGAGCATGCATATATACATATGGCAACAACATTATCAACAACTTAAGAAAATGGCAATCATGTATACTCATAATGTTAACAAGTCTAATCATCTGCTTATAGCAACACTTCAGACTTAATTAGGGTAAAATGATCATTAAAAGTTGCGTAGTTGAAAATATGTCACATTTAATAAGTCTGTAAAGTGATATTGTTTTCAAAGGCAAAGTAAATGTAAGCATACGCCAATAGCAACTGAGCGGAAGATACATACTCGTACATTAGGGCTACAATAAAAAAAACTTATTTACACATGTAGCTGCTTACAAGGTAGCATCCATACATATCTAAATATAGTTGATTACAAATACTAATGAATTCATAGCAATCCTATTTATAAACAAACCAGCGCATGCTTACGGCCTTGTAGAAATTCTATGAACTACAAGCTGCTATGGGAGTTTGAAACTGTATTGTTGCATTAAATACATATCATCAGAAATATATTCCATAAGCGCCAACTATTTCTCGCTGGGCAGGCGTATATGCGTAGTCAATGGAAAATAGTCTGCATTTGTGTATGTTTACATTGCTTGTTTGTAATTATAGGATGGATTTTAAATATATGAAACGTTTGTATGTATATAATAAATACTTAAATAACTGGCTTTCAGAGTAATTACAAACAAGCTAAAAGCTAACAAAAACAGAGCAGAGGCAGAGGCAGCGGCAGCGGCAGCGAGAGAGTGTACTCCGGATGTTACTCATACGCAGAGGCAAACTTGCAAAAGCGCAATTGGGGAGTATGAAAGCAGCTTTAAAATAAATTAACTTAAAGCGTTCTTACACGATATGTATTTGCATCTGCAAATGTTACTTTTTCAATACCTATGTAATTGCATCTGTCTTTCAAATTCAAAGTATTTAATTAACTATTCAAAATTATGTTCTTTGAAAACGAAACAAGCCAAACACAGATGATTCTGCCTGTGTGTCACATGAAATTAGAAACATTTCTATTCCGTATGTACATACGTGCATATGCTTTATTCAGAGGTAAATCTAATTTGTCTTTACAAGATATGTTTGCATTTTCATATGTATGTTTTAGTTTGAGTTAGTTTAAGAGAGGAAAAGGGAAAATATTCGTTGAATTTTGATAATAACGAAGATGGGTTAGAACCTTTAAATTCAGATGGTAGGAGGTAATTACATACACATGTATATATATCAGACTGTCCCAAGAATATATGGAAAAAAAGTTGTTTGCAAATTTTGATATGCATACCCTCTATATTTGTGATTGTTAGCCTAAATAACTTATATATGAAGTTTTATAGCCATACTATAACGATAACCCATGCCCACCACGGCACGAAAGGCTTTTTCGCAAGAACATCAAAAAAAGTAATTAATGGAAGGAGTACATGGCCTTTGTAAAAGTGTATTACAAGTCTGCAAAACGATATGTTTTATAGTAAAATAATTTATGTATGTCCTGAAGGATTGCAATTGTAGAACATTTTTTATTTGGTACGACAGGGCGTATGATGAACATTGAATTATTAAATTCAACTTGTATTACAAATTTGTTTCCTAATCTAAAAAAAACCTTTCATAATATTAAATAAACAAAATTAAATGGTTGTACTTCCATATGATATGAAAAAAATTTAAATAAAAATAATTTTCATATCGTACTGATTTACATCCGTTAGAACAGCCTGAAGGGACATATAAGATAAGAAATCATATGATATGGTTTATTTAATACTAGCTGCCCGTATGCAACGTTGTACGCATTTAAAGAAAAACTAATTTTTTTCTGTTTTCTATATAGATTAATATTATTTACTGACTAAAAAGATTTTTTTAGTGAAATAGTGTTTTAAAGCACTTCGAAATTTTGTCATTTAAAAGCAGTAATATGGTTTGATTGTCGGCATATACAGTTCTTGATAAAGCAACACATAATTGACCATTGACCAAGCATTCTGAGCGCAAATCAATTCCCGCAAATTGAAAAGTTCAGCCTTGAGCTCTGCTAATTGTATTTAATAGCGAATGAAACCTTTACAGGAAACTGAAGGCGTTTGTATTGAAATGGCACGCCTGTTGGAATCATAGGTATACGTGGAATATACGATGTCTGTCCGGCTGCTGATCCTATAAGAATAATGCATTATATAACATTGACATGCAATATCAAAGTTAAGTACTGTGTCGATGGAAGCATAATCTTCAGTTTCTCCACCAATTTTTTGCGTTGCGATGCTATTAACCTCTTTAACAGTAACATTCCTTGGTTTGTATGGTTTGCTTAAAATATTTCCAATATCTGGACACACTTCATAAATCAAGTCGTTTAGGGAGCGCACCACTTTAACAATTCTAGAGTCTACAGTGACGGATCCATCGATATTTTGCATAATACCATTACCAATACTGAGGGAACTCAAAACCAACCCTAATAAGATGGGCTCTGATATTTGTCCGCAAATGCAACTTCTTAATATCATGCCACAGAGCCGCTGTTTTAAGGTATGCTTTGATGATGTCCGCTCGGGTACCTTTAGCTACGACTGGTAAGGTCTGCCGAAAGTCCCCTCCGAAAAGAAAAGTTACGCCTCCAAAAATCTTATCACAGCTTCTTAAATCACTTAAAGTGCGGTCGACTGCTTCCATATGAGCACGGTTAGTCATAGTACACTCATCCCACAGTATAAATATGGCTTCCTGTAAAACTTTTGCCACCGGACCAATTTTGCGAATGCTGCAAAAAGTTTGCACCTCATTTCTTTTTGGGGAAGGTATACTGAAGCTGCTTAGATATTTTTCGCTAAGGGCGATAACCTTATCCTCAATTAGAACTAAGACTCTATTAAAAATGCGATCAAAAAATGGTAATCCAGGATAATTCAGCCTCTGACGTTCATTAGACAAAATGTATTCGCAGAAGTATTGCCGGAATGTGGTCCATAAGGACATGCAGTTTGATGGCTAGCAAACAACTATTTTAATACAGAATTTTCTCTTAGAAGTAGTGATGACTGTAATAAGGCAGCTTCTTTGAGAGTGTCATTCCAATGCTCATCATTTTCTATAGAACCAAGCTCTTGGCAAGCAATTTAGAATGTGGGATAAACAGTGCCATTCACCGCTCGGCCCCTGGTCCACTTCCCGGAAAAAAGGATTCTATATGCTAATCTCGGCAAAAAAACTACCCACGTGCCAAAGTTTAAGCAAATCGGACCATAAATAAAATTTTTTCGAATAGCTTGGTCACTGGTCTACTTCCCGAAAAAAGGGATCCTATATGCTAATTTAGAAAATAAGCTACCTACGTACCAAATTTTGAGCAAATCGGACCATAAATACGATTTTTTCGAATAGATCGGTCCCTGGTCCACTTCCCGGAAAAAAAGGATCCTATATGCTAATTTAGGCAAAAGACTACCCACGTACCAAATTTTAAGCAAATCGTACCACAAATACGATTTTTTCGAATAGAACGGTCCCTGGTCCACCTAATGGATAGAAGTAAATTTTTTTCGGCCTAAAACATGGTGGGTGCTAAAAGCTATTTATATACAAAATTTCATGAAAATCGGACTAGCCGTTCGCGAGATTACCTGCTACAAAAACAGGGACTTCTCTTTATATAATTAGTATGGATAGATATCAATGTTCTAAAAGTTATCAATTATACAACACTTTTCAATTTTAATTCGCCTAACATGACATGACTTTGTGTATAATTATCTACTCTTAATATTTGTCTAAGAGATTTATTTTGAAATAAATAATATTGAGGCACAATAAGTAAAATGTGGTTCAATGATGGATTTGTACAGTGGCAATTTTTGATTATTGTTCAGCTCGTTCCTTAATCTACTTAAAATATTTAATTTATGTCCAATTTTTTTGCATACATGGCTAAAGTTTCTATCACAGTTCAATTTATCATCGATAACTACACCAAGGTACTTCATCTCTGAATCAATATCTAGTTTTGTATCATCTATCATCACATTTATATTATTTCTATCCACTTTCTTATTTGAAATTATCATAATTTTTGTCTTAGTAACATTTAATTTAAATTTGTTTTCGCATAATTTTTATAGAGTATTTCTGCATCATTATTTAACTGTAGAGTGGCTTCGTCGATTGAATCGGCAATGATATACAAATGTCTCATCTGCAAATAATCTGGCTTCACAATGCTTTAAACAATTCGGCAAATCGTTAATGTATAAATTGAATAACAGTGGACCCAAAATAGATCCCTGAGGCACCCTTCGGCACTAGAAATCACTTCATTTATCTTGATTAGTTGCTTACGCTTTTCTAGATGACTTTTGAACCAATTAAGAGTTTCCTTTAACACCATATGACTTCAATTTATATAATAAAATATGTGTGTCGATGGTTTCAAATGCACGCTTGAGGTCCAAAAAAAAAACTGCCATGATAAATTTGGAATCATTTTGAGCCATTTTTCATTCACATAAAATAACCAAACTTTTGTATTTATATGAGGTGTTCTAACCCTGGAATTATTTTGCTCCATCTCATTACAACTTTTTTTACTAATATGTAGAGCTTTACAGTTGATTTTTTTTTTTTTTGGAAAAAATTCTATTATTTTTCAAGAAAGGTTAAGTATATACTCTTCCATCTTAATACGCAGGAAATTTTTGTTTTCGATGACGCCTAGTGAAATTTTACACTTAAGATTTTTTTTAACATTTCAACCCTCTGATAGCCATTTTTTCAAAAACCGAGTCAAAAATATCCGTTCTGCGTTCTGGTGAAAGTTAGAGGGTTAAATTTTTTGAGAAAAAATTCTGCTAAATTCTACTATACTACATAGGTCTCCTAAGACAAGCGTTAAAAAAAAATTGTGATAGAGTGGAGCAAAATCCTATTGGACTTTGACTACCCCGTATAAAAACGAGCGTTTAGGCATAGTTTGGTACAGAATCCAAAATGGCTGTCCCTCTGAGTTGGAAAAAACTTTGACCACCCTATTTTCAATATGGCGGTTATTGCACAATCCTCTGGGTCCCACAAATCATGTTTTTCATTCTCTGCAACTTGCTTAAGATTATTCAAAAAAAAATTACTACCAAGCAAAAAATTTTCAGTTTTTCGCAACATGGATGTACTATAAATAACCAGTTTGAATGATCTCAATTTTAGGTACTTTTCTTTAAAAAATTTCAATTAAAAGTATCTTTGTTTTAGGTTTGAAGTTTTTGTAAGAAAAGAGTGTCAAAACCCCGCTTATTGAGCATGCGTACCCATTGGAATCAAAGCTCTTGCATGCAATAGTTGCCTAAAGTATTCAATGCATAAGAAATTAAAATTAAAATTCAGCAGCTAGTTATCTTTATTTTTCCATCTCATTTGTACCTCTTTTTGACGCAAATGCTGTCTCATGCCGAAATATCATCCTTTCATCATACGTATCGTTTTTTACATTTCACTCAACCCAAGTTATCACTAAATTGTATCCTTCGCACACGCTTACACAACATTAAGCTATACAAAACCTTTCGCTTTCCACAAATTTTGTGACATTTTAAGTTATGTTCCAGCAATTTACAAAAATACCCGCAGGCAAAGCTGGACGTCGAAATTTAATTTGTATTGAAAGTGTCGAAAATAAACATTGATTAGCTTAGGGCTTAGTGCAAAAAGGAAAATAAAACACTGCCCGGGTCGTTGTGTAACAGGAAAAAATACCAAATCCCATTTAGAATGCTTCAACGCCCAAAAGGCTGCTAAACCGCCACACAGGCAAGCAGATATCAACAAAGCCGCATCTGCTCATAAATACAGAAGGCTACTGAAAGTGTGTGCGTGTAAAAAAATGGGTTTTAATGAAGGTGTGAGAAATTGTGGCACGTGGCAAACAGCTTTAGTAATAAGACAGTCACCGCACGATTAGAAATAGCTAATTTTACATGCATACATACATACAATATACGAATGTTCACATATAAAGTGGCTATAAATTCAGTAGTTTTATGACAAAAGAATTAAATTTTCGTTATGCACTGTAAACACAAACCAAAATATTTTACACCGTGCGACAAAAATCAAAAGTTATACCCAGGAACTATGGGCCAAATTTTTAGTTTTTCTCTCTGAGGTTTGGATTTTTTTAATGGAATTTGAAATTTCAAGTATATGTATCCATACGTCCTGTATTGTACGGGACAGTCCTCTTTGTTACTGAATTGTCCTGATAATTTATTAAGTTTATACTGGACGCAACATTTTCTGTACTTCTTTTAATGCCCGTATTTATCTCATATCCAATAATCAGTTTTTTTTTTTTACTTGCTTTTTCTAGTTCATTGGAATAGCGTAGATATAAACCCAAATGAAATGAAAATATTCAAGGATATTCAAATACAAATTTTTAAAAAAACATGTTAAATACCTAATCGTCCTTGTGCGCCAAAAAATTTTATTTTTTCCAATTCTAAAGAATTGTCTCTTTTACATGATGCCCATATATTTACTCTGCATTGCGCTGAAACATTTAATTAATTATTTGAATTCATTATATATTTGAAATACTTTATCCACTATTGATTGGAATGCTGCTTTTTGGTCTGCCGATGCTGCCTTTTGTTTTAATGAATTTTAAAATATAATTCTTGATATTAGTAAAATATATATACCTGTTCATACCAAACTACCTTATAAGTTGCCTTGGCATACACGAGAGTTGAAGCGTCTTAGAAATCTGAGAAATAAGTTTTATAAAAAGTTTAAATCAACTAAATAATGACAACAATCACTTTGTCTTCTACTCTACGTACCGAGATCAATTTAATAGTCTTAATATGACCTGCTATAGGGGGTATATTAGTAATTTTGAAAGAAACATCAAAAGCAATCCAAAGTATTTCTAGAACTACACCAAGTCCATGAAAGGTGTCTCTAGTGTTCCCACTTCTGTTTTTTACAAAGATGCTATGCAGCCACATTAAACGAGGCAGATAATCTTTTTGCAGATTTCTTTGCCTCGAACTTTGTCTCGGATGATAAGGGTGGGGTTTTGAATGCGGATTGTGTTACTTTTTCAAACGATCCACCCGTAGAGGGCGCTTTCTTCGCTATGGGCTCTCTGATTCTTACAGATAAAGATATTCTTGATGGTATTAAGAACCTTAAGCATTCCTGTCAAACGGATCCCGATGGCATGTCTGTTATCTTATTAAAGAATTGCATTTCTTTAGTAGAACCCTTGAAAGTTTTATTTAATAAATTCCTATGTTCAGGTATCTTCATCGACGATTGGAAGCAAACGTCCATCACTCCGATATTTAAAAATGGAAAAAAGAGTGATGTTAGTAACTACCGTCCTATATCTAGGTTAACTACTGTTTCTAAACTTTTTGAAAGTATTATCAAAAACAGGCTGTTTTATAATTTATCACGTGTAATTTTCCCCAACCAGCATGGTTTTGTTGCTGGTAGATCTACGTTAACCAATCTCGCTATTTTTACAGATAACTTCCTTTGGAGTTTCCGAAATGGATATCAAGTGGATACAATATATACTGACTTTTTTAAGGTCTTTGATGGAATCTCGCACAAGATTTTAGTGCATAAGCTTGCGCAGTTAGGATTTCATTCGACTTTCCTTCAATGGAAACGTCCTATCTATTGCACAGAATTAGTTCTGTTGTTCTAGATGGCGTTTCTTCAAAAACCTCTTTGCTCACTTCTGGTGTTCCACATGGAAGTATATTGGGCCTTTTGTTCTTCTTATTATTTATCAATGACATTGGGTCTTGTTTTTCTTCAGCTAATTATTTTTTATGCGCTGATTATTTGTTTTTGTTATTTATGGCCTTTATAACAATTATATTCAACAATTTTTTGAGCTTGAGGGCGTTTTTTATGAAAAACTTTGTGGAAAAAACAACAATTTACATTTTGGTAGGAATTATAGCTGTGGTTGTTGGTTAAACATTCTAAAAATAGAATTGTTAACAAAAAACCAACAAAACCAACAACTGATCAAGTAAATAGCAGCGGAATAGCTGCGCTTGATTGTAGTTGGCTTAACATATGAAAACGTGGAAAAGCAACAACAAGTTACATGGCGAACTTAGCGCAGTGGGTAGCACACTGGCTTTGAAATCTGGCGGTCGTCGGTTCGAGCCCCAGAAAAGGAATCTGATGAGGAGATGTGGTGATCTCCGAAATAGCAGCTATAATTCTTATCAAATTGTAAATTGTTGTTTTTTCCACAAAATTTACATAAAAAACGGCTTCACGCTCAAAAAAATTTTTGAATATAAATGCGCTGATATTTAAAAATCTATTATGTTATTAGATCTAATAATTATTCGCGTTTTCTCCAAGCTGACCTTGACAGATTGTTTTTGTGGTATGTTAAGAATCATCTTTCTCTTAAAATTAGGGAATGTAACCAAATCACTCTTTCAAAACAAGCTATACTGCTACCAACGTCGTACCGTATCTCCGATACTCGTTTAGAGTCTCTCAATGTGGTCAAAGACCTTGGTGTATTTTTCGATTCGAAGTTTACTTTTATTACGCATATTAATTACGTTGTAGCTAATTCATTTTCAATGCTTGCTTTTGTGAGACGCAACAGTTCTGCGTTTTCTAATCCTTACACTCATAAAGTCTTAAACTCTGCATTCGTTCGGTCAAGATTGGAGTACGGTGCCTTTATTTGGGGACCTTATTACCAAGTTCACATTAATAGGCTTGAATCTGTTCAGCAGGTGTTTATTCGATACGCCTTGAGATCACTAAATTTCTCTGAGCCTGTTCCCTCCTATTTTTCACGTTGTCAATTAATTAATTAAATGACGCTGCATAAACGAAGAATTTTTTGTCCTTTATTACTTAGCAGATTTTATTTTAATGTTCCTAGCAGAATCTTGCGCCATGTTGATTTATTTAGAGTTGATATGAGTAAACCTCTTTACAGTAAAAATTCCCCTTTAAATGGAGCCATGCAAGAATTCATTATTAGACCTTGATCTCTCTCTGCCAAAAAGTATTTTCTGAAATCGACTTAAATCTTATTTATGTAATACTTTTAATTTTTTCCAATATGTGTAGTAGAGTGGTTCAAAAAAAAATTTTTTTTAATTCATAAACGCTACCTCAAATTATTGTTATTTGTGATAAAAGAAGAGAAACTTATTTTTTTATTTTGAAAAAAAAGTTTTTTTAGAGGTCGCACTAGTCGTTTTTTTTATAAAAACGCTGATGTTCTCAATTTTTTTATTTTCGTGACAAATTAAAATGCAGCTAACAATTTTTTTTTACATGTAATTACTTTGGTATTATTGGGGAAAATTCCCTTAATTACATGCCTGTCTTGGACAGTTAGAATAGGCCTAGTGCCCGAAAATATGCTTTCGAAAAGAGATTACTAAAATTAAAACGTTGATACTGAACGATTTACGCATTGCTATGGGTTGGAACTTGTTACCGGGGAGTTTCTGGGTTTCCTAATTAGGAATCTGAAGTCAGTTTTTCTAAATTCAAAATGGCGGATTCAAATTTTTTTAAAAATTACTGGATTTGCTCGAAACTCGGCGCTTGGGAGATTTTGGGGTCGCTGATTACGAATCTGAAATCAATTTTTTCAAATTCAAAATGGCGATTCAAATATGGCTTTAAATTTTTTTTTAAATTACTAAAATTAAAACGAGTACCATGTTTCGAAAGAATCCAATCATTTTATAAAAAAGTGATCGCCATATTGGATCCGCCATTTGTAGTTTTGAAAAGTTGACTTCAGATTCGTAATCAGCAACTCGGGAGACTCCAGAGTACCAAGTTTCGAGAGAATCCAAACATATTTTAAATAATTGATCGCCATATTGGATCCGCCATCTTTAATTTTGAAAAGTTTACTACAGATTCGTAATCAGCGATCCCAAAAACAGCCTGGTGTCGAGTTTTAACTCGTTGTAATGC
>JAPVRG010218837.1:0-12772 GCA_029783565.1 Rhagoletis cerasi | reverse complement strand
TTCAAAAAGGACAATTTAAGTGGCAATATAATTTAGCATTTAAATTTAGTAACATAAAAACTCTACTAGAAGCTGGATTCTTTTCATACAAACATTGTATGCATAATTTAAAATTCATATTTTGCAGATATTTTACAATTCGATATCCAGTTATTCACGTATAAAAGTGTATGTACTTACATATGTGCATACATACTACATGTATTACATTTATTGTAGCGCTAACAAACTTCCGTGTGTAAAGACCGACATTGAACTTCAATTTCTTGCATTTGAAGCAAGTAATATATACACATGATGTATATACATATGTATGTACATATCCTGGTTATTTACAAGTGATGTATATACATATGTATGTACATATCCTGGTTATTTACAAAGCGAAATGAAAAACAAAAAAGGCGTTCGTCGTAAAAACCTTGACTACTTCCTGAAGTAGTAAACAGTTTACGTCCAAGAAGTATGTATGTAATTGCATAATAATAGAGGTAACATAAAACCGTTATGAGCGCAAACTGAAAATTTATTCATCGTAAACGATATCGCCTGTATCCGAAAGTCATTGAGCTCCAGGGTCGAATTGCAATTTAAATTTTTTTAATTATTAAAATAAAACCTGAAATCATTTAAAATTTCGAATGAATTTAGTTTCTTGCGTGATTTAATTAAAATATTCCCATATTAGCATGACTAAAACTAATAAACGTATGTATGTACATGTCTATGTATTCAGTAATTCAAAAGTTTCAATATATCCATTGAAAATGCAGAGGATTTGCAAAGACTTGGAAGAAGGTTTCATTTTCATGGTGCTATCGATTGCCCTGCTCTTCTTGAGCAGGTCAACTTCAATGTTCCTCGATGGAATCTTCGTAATTCTCTGCCTTTTTATGTAGGAAATTGTAAAACAATTTCGAATTCTATGATTTTGATTTTCTTTCAGAGTTTATTATTTCTCCTTGATCTCTAAATTGTAGCCTGTTTTATGTTTTACATTAATCGTTTAAGTACCGAATTTTTGTTTATAGTCTGTAAAGAATGTTTGTTTCAATAAAATTACAAATGACAAATTTTAAAGTATAAAGTACGACTAAAATATACAAAAAAGTTGTGTATGATAGACAGCCACAACAATGCAGTTGTGCGTACCGCTAACACCAATTTATGACGAAAATCATAAAATAAATTGTAAGTCAAAGAGTTTGTTTGCTTTTTAAAGTGATTTATACCCGTTTACATACCATACCAGTATAGGAATAAAATAAAATAAAACTTGCTCAAAGTTGATACATATAATACATTAACTAAACAAATACGTAAATTTAAAAATCTAGGATTTGCATTAAATTATTTATTTATTTTTTTAATTTAGTCCGATGCAGTACACCACGATCACCGAAGGAATTGTCAGCATACTAATTCTTGGATTGAAGCGAAGGGTTGCTCTTTTAAAAGGGAGCGAAGTCTTTCAAAGTCAATTTGGTTTGAAAACGCAACAGCATCCCATTATATCGTTACTACAAAATCCATCGGTGAACATAAATGACGTGGCCAACAAAATTGTCGGTATTTGCAATCATCATGACCAGCAGTAGGTAATCTCTAATATTCCTTACCAACTTTTTTCATTCAAATTCCTCAATTCTTTCAGAATAAAGGAACACTGTGTTGAGTATTTAAGGCCGGTCTTCCTTTATGTACTCTGTAATCCTCAGACATTGCCCGATTCAAAGACTATTTGGACAGGCCTGCTATCGCTAAGCAAAACGAATCTCGCCGCTAAACAACTGGTGCAAGAAATCTTTTCATGGAGTAAATTTAACTCTTCGACAACGTGTTTGTTCACAAGCATACTACTAATTGAAGCTATAGAACACTGCCTTAACTGTAACGATTTTACCACCGCCATTGATTTGTGCATTTTCCAAGCATTGCTAGTAAACAATCTTACCAAATATGGCATCGATCCACGTCCCAGTCTTCACTGTTTATTACGTGTGTTGCATAGTACGCGTGAGCATACTGTGAATCACTATAATGTATTGCTCATACTCTTCGCCGAGTCCCTGCATCTGCTCTCTCCAAATTATTTGCATGACTTACTGCGCTTAATCGCCTTCATAGTAGTGCAAGAAAGCTGTGGGAATCAATACATTCTGAACATGTGTCTCGATGGTATCATCCAGTGGATGTCTCAGACTGCATTCATACCCGCAGAAGGTCTGGCGCTCGCTCATCAAGTTGTGCGCAAAATACTCGCACAAGGCAAGGAAACAAAAATTTCTACGGTACGCACGAATGATTTGCAACCAGGACAAGTTCGCTACATGCATCCGGATATTGCTATGGCCTTTGATCTAGCCAAGTTGGTGGAATCTTTTGATGACTCTGAATTTAAGGATGTGTTTGCATTTGTTGACGTTCTCAATGTTAAAGCGAATTCTATGTTTTGTCAGCGATTACATATGTTTTTGCGTGCGCTGTTCTTATCGCGAGAACCATCCGTTG
Organism: Rhagoletis cerasi; assembly: GCA_029783565.1. Classification (NCBI taxonomy): domain Eukaryota; kingdom Metazoa; phylum Arthropoda; class Insecta; order Diptera; family Tephritidae; genus Rhagoletis; species Rhagoletis cerasi. Next base: position 10,261 of record JAPVRG010218837.1, on the reverse strand, counting down.
ATTGTTGGTTTAAAATTTATGAAGTTATTTTAGAAATAATCAAAGTGAATAGCGGTATTGCTTACGATTTTCTAATGACATATATTTTCAAATTGGCGGGCGAGCAACAACCTGAGATTCAAATGGAGTTATTACGTGGTTTGCCGAGTTTTGCGGTCTCAAAGGTATGTATATAATAACTCTGAATTCCTCGAATGTATAATTTCCTTAATACAATATTTCTTTGTAGGATAACATACCAATGATTTTGAATACAATACGTAATCTGACTGTCGAAAATGCCACCTTTTGTATGGATCTGTATCTGCGTTTGTGGCGTGTCGAGTCACGAACTTATCCGTTCTTGATAAAACTACTATCCACGCCACAGAAAGATAGCAGCAAGCGTTGGGAATTCGAGATAGCCAAAACCCATACCATTCGTGAAATCTGCTATGAGAAGTAAGTGTTCACCCGTAACCAATGAGCTCTTAATGTTAAATCGGTCTTTTACCAATCATTTGTTGCTTCATTCTTTAGACCGACAAATCATGGTTCCGATTTGGTTTCGCATCTCTCTGATACACTCAACACCTGCACCGACGATTCTGGCGACTTAGCTACTTCGCTTGCTCTAGATGCTATTATTGCGCTTTGTGATAGCCATACCGTAAATATTGTCTCCACATGGCGTGTGCTAAGCAACAAATTTCGGCACGAATGCCGTCCACGTGCCTTAAAGTCACTTTATCGCTTCTTTGCACACATACCGTTGCTGCACTCACCCACGCTGGAGTATGAGCAACTAGTAGATGAAGCTCTAGAGCAACTGTGGCTAACAATTAGTCGTACCGATTCCGAGCCCGAACTTGTGCGAGAAGCGCTGTCAGCTTTGAAGAATTTTGAAATAGGAACGCTACTGGCAATGCGACACATACCTATTCAATATCGCCAGGGCATACCAGGCGTTCGCGAGTTTATTGGTGGCCGTGAGGTAGTTGATTTGCAACAGGAAATGGTGCCTGGCGAAGTTTGGGTACGTCTTCTACAAAATATACGTCCAGAATGCGGATCCGCTGCGGCGGATTTAATCGCACATCATATATATGCTGAAATAAATGGTTACCGCAGTGGCGTTTACCGTTTGCCCGAAGGCAAGCCGGAACCACGAAAGTTGCAAGGACTCTTTCCACAAAGTCCGTTGCGTGCAGTTGTAGGCTATCTGGTAGGCCAGTCACGATTTGGTGACCACGTAACAGAACCACATGTAGTGACAAATGCACTTAGAGCAATATCAAAAAAGTTTCCCAAACCAATACCACCGCTGGATTGGTGTTTCCTACATAGTTTTTTCCATCTCTCATTTGAGGCTAGAAAATATTGCATATTGATCGCTAAAAACCAATTGGTACATTCGGGTACTGCAAAGCGCTTGCTGGAGAATTTCCTGGCTGAATTCGAACCGAATTGTTTTGAAGAGGATCTACTGCTTCTGTTCTCTTTACTGCCGGAAATTGCAAATGGCGTAAGCTTGCAAATTTTAAAGAATTTCGCCGAAAAGATTGCCATTTACAGCTTCAAGGAATCACAATTGAGTGGCTTTACGGAAGGTAAGACTTCATATACTTTTAAGCATACATTTATTAGTTTAATTTCGATTCTAAAATGTTTTTTACGTTTACAGGATGCCTCTTTGAGAAGTTTATAGACAGTGTGAAGTACATATTCCTAGGAAAATGTGACATTCCAGAAGTCCTTGATATTTTCACGTTGATTGTTGAGCGTTATATGGATTCCATGGATTTGGATTCGAGAGTGAATATTTTTTTATTCACGCAATTAAGTTACTCAAGATTTTATCTTTTCTTTTCAGCTCTTTGAGCGTTATACCGAAGTTGTCTCCGTTCTGCATCCCAATTCTATTGATGGCCTTACATCTCCCGCCAATTGGTGGGAAACCCCCATAGGTAAACTGAAAAAGGCCACCATCATACGCTGTTACTTAGTGCTGTATAACACGCAGCTGCCTAATCCACTAAAATGGCTTTCGCCCATCGTCGATGCGTATTCCACCCGGCGCGAGGAGCAGCCATTCTTCTTCCGCCACCTTGTTGCCACTTTGTATGCCTTTAATAACGATGAACAGTCGTGCAACTGGATCATGGAAATGTTCCTTCAAATACAGGCCCTTTTAGCGGAGTCGTCCAACAAAGAAAAATTAGATAAAGTTTTATATCTTTTAGATATTTTCATTTTAGCTGTGGTTGTGCTTTCCGGCTGTGCAGTGCTGTTGTGCAATTTGGATGCTGTGGCCACACAACGTAAAGATCGCTTCGCGCTTTTCCCAGAGAGTATGCAATTCCTATGTGATCACGTATTTTGGAGGGATCAGGAAGCGAAGGTATTAGTTTTAACAGTTTTATACTGATTTACTTGGTGTGATCTTTTGTTTCGTTTTTGTAGATATACGAATTTTTGTTTAACTTATATAAAAACAACGCCATTCCGGAAGCATATGCCACAACCTTCAAGGATGCTATTATATGTTCTCGCAATAAATCTTACTTTGACAATAAGGGCATCTGGACGAAATATGTTGGCTTGCGAAAATGACTTGTTGAATTTTGTACTTACAAAAAAATCTATGTAACTGGTGTATAGAAAGTGGGTTCAACTATTTTGCATTTTGTTTGCCACTTCTTAGAATGCACCAAGCAAATTCAAATTATAGTAGATTTTGAGAAAGTACCGTTATTTTTTACGTATTGCATGTAAAATGATTTTTTTACAATTTTTGTTAGGAAGAGCAGTGTAAAAATGCTTCTGGAATTTCTTTCTTGAAATTTTATAAGTAAAATATTAATAATTAAACTTTATCTTGATTAATTCTAATTTAAAATGTCGAGGTGGACTTTTCAGGGAGAGCAATTTACAAAAAAAGGAAGTTTTTAAGCACTGGCATACTTATTTTGACATATACAATAAAAATAAAAAATATCAAAAATTATGAATTTTTAAAACTATTATGGAAAAATATCAATCGGAGTATTTACCAGAGTGTCGTAAACTTTAAACGGCTTAAAATTTATTTAGAGGGTTCGCAAGGTAACATAAAAGTCATATTATGAGTTTTCCATTGTTAAAAAAAATTTTGGTTGTGGTTTCAACTCTTCGAAACATTTATTTAATTGTATAAAACTTTAAAAATCTTAAACCGTTATATGGAATTGATGTTGAACATTTACAGCTGATGGCAAGCCATTAACACCTTGTAAGCAATCTGGTAACACTGTCATTAGTTTTGTTCCTTTTTGACGTTTGCAATGTCATCAGTTTTGTTGTTCTTTCGCTATCCGCCTTTTTGTTTGAATAGCTGTAGGGATGCGTATCGGCAATGAAACTCGATATATGGGTATCGCGATATTCATCTTGGAAAATATTACTAGAATTACACAAATTAGATTTAATTTGATTATGTAAGATTAAAAAGTAATTTTATTATATTAAAATAAAAGCAGAGGTTAAAGAACAGGATTTTTACTTAATAATGATTTTACGTAGGAATTCAAACAAAATTTAGTAGCTGAGAGGTCAAGGTCTCAAGAAGCAAAGAGCTTATTCAATTCAGCGAGAGTTCTATTGAGCAGGGCATTTATAATACATACATACATTTGACTAAAACAAATTAATTAATTTAAAAAAAAGTTGTTTTGCGGAAACGACCATTTTTCCGAACTACTTAATCTTATTTTCAGTCCAAGGGCCCAGAAAACATAGATACAAGTTTCCGATACTTCAGACGTCGATAACGTATCGCAACTCCTGATATCGATATAAATTAACCGTATCGGTATCGCGCATTCCTAAATAGTTGTGTCGAGCTGAAAAATTTGGCGTCCCTTCCGCGGAAAAGTTTTTTTTCTCGTTATCAATTAAAATACATCACAGTTAGTATCAATATTAATTATATTTAAATAGACGATGAAAGTTAACTGAAACAAACACAATAATAAAGTGAATTTTTCTGCCTTTGTACGAGGCAAAAATCGTGTTCAAGTGAAAGTTTGCAGGTGGAAAAAATAGTTGCATAGAATTTGAACAGCTGGAGCGCATACTTTAGTGCTACAGCTTGAAAAAATCGAACTATTCAAGGAACATGGACGACATCAAATTGGCCAAGGTAAGCTAAATTTACTTTGCATTTCAAGTTAAAGGACGTTGATTGATATCTCCGGTCTGTTATTTTATCTGTAGCATAAATACCTACGCAAATATGTATGTACATACATATGTATTTGCTGAAAACTGCCGCTCCCTTTGCTCTTATAGCCTGAACCTTTCTTGTCCTGTGACCTGGCGGTGCTGGTTGAGTAATCTTTTTGAATGTATACACTTTTATTTTATTAATTATAAACTTATGGCAGATTACTAAATCAGCAATTAACTACAAAGCTTTGAGACGCCTGCGAAAACAGTTTGTGTTTGCAATCGTTATCTACAGGTGTTGCATTAGCAGGCAAACAAGTGAATCCGAATGCTCAATTTAAAGAGTAAAATCGATACAGTGGGCGCAATGTAACTAAACAGGCTGGATTATATTATATATGTACATCTAGATATATTCATATACGGTTATACATATATGAAGTCAAAACTTTTAGTGCCAGTTCTTGTTCAGAAATTTGGGCTGTTGCAATAAATATCTAAGGATAATTATCCATGTATACCTATGTATTTATATTAATATACAAACGCGTATAAAAGTTCATAAAGCACAAACGGAAACTAAAATAATTGGAGAAGTTTTCGGTCGATTGATATTGTTCTTATGAAACATTACGCCCACAATACACTTTTTCGACGAGGTCTGCAAAAAGTTAAAAGGTTTAGGATGTACTGCAACAAGCAATAACCTCGCCAACAAACATTAACAAGCAAACAATATGCCCGTTAAAGAAACTCTAACAAAGGTCACCAATTCAGTACACCAAAAAAATTCTTTAGAACAATCACGAACCACGGCAACAAAAAAGTTCCCACGACAGTCGGGTCTACGTAACCGGAAGCACCCAGATTCATATCTGGCCAAGGACTGCCACTACCGCATCATTCCCCAAAAATCTTCTGGGAATGTGTATGCGGTTACAACAATAACAACAAAGTTTTTTAATGACTAGCCCACCCGGTAATTTAGTCAATACTACTTTTTTCATTAAATAACGGGGAGTACAGTGAGTGTCAGAATCGTACAGTAAATTTTTCCATTTTTTTTAATCAAATCAACGGTATTTTGTAGCCACTTAAAATTTGTACTTTAATATACTAGAATTGAATGGGCCATAAAACAGTATTACACTCAAACTCCTAATAAAAAGTATGAAATTTTGATGAAACTTTTTTAATTTTTTTTACAAAGTTTGAAATTTAGTTTTTTTTTTTGTTTTTGGGCCGTTTTCTCAAGTAACTTTTATCTGCCTTTTAAACACAAATTTTGTTCACAAAACATTAGTTTAAAGGCCAGATGAATTTTAAAATTTCTTTGAGAAAACGGCAGTTAGGTAATGAGCTATAATGTCATTATGAACTTTATTTTCGAAAAAAATGGGAATTATTTTAAAGAAATGGAAAAAATTTACTGTACGATTTTCACTGACTCCCACCCGTATGTAGCTGTTATCGCTATATACAAAAACATCGCTACTCATTTCCCCAGCGAATTATAAAATTTGATCAGTTTATGATATTTCACCAAAATGCATATTTCGGCTAAATTAGAAAATGGTTTTTTTTTACAAAAAAAAATATATACATATGAAAATATATTTCGATGTACCGAAATCGTTTCGTCAGAAAATGGTGTAAGAAGATAGAAACATGATAGAGATTTACAATCTTTTTTTTCAAAAATTTAGCCAACTTAAAATATTCAACTTTTGATGCAATTCGCTACTATTCCGTAATGCAGATTTTATGAAAATGTGAATAGCCTACCCAGTTGTATCTAATTTTTATTTTTAACGTATAAATGAAAGTACATTTTTGTCCCCTGTTTTAAACTTAAAAAAAAAAAACCTTTCGCTAAAAAATCTTTTAATTTGAATAGTGGGAGAAAATAGCTGTCCATCATTACTTGAAATACTTCCCACAGTTTTCAAATTACGTAACCACACGTTGAGCTAAAATGTTTAAAAAATCTAAAGTTCATGGTATCTTGAACAATGAAATCGGTTTGAATATTTCTGTATTAATCAAATTTATATGAAAACTGCATTGAAAAGTTGCTGAAAAGTTCATTAATAATTCCATTACTTTTGCTATGTTGCATAGTTTTTTTTTTGAGGCAGATTTCTTACGCTTATGTCTCATATCAACCAAAGCCTTTTATTAGAAAAGTGATTAAAAGTCAAAAAGTTTGAAGTTGCTAGGACTTACCGTTGGTTTTTGGCAATTTATTTTGTTAAAGGTGTTGGTCATATTCTCCATATAAAAAAATTTGCGAAGATGGAAGAAAATGCACAACACCGTTACCAAAAAAAACCCAAATTCCAGCGTTGTCTTTTTATTTTTAGTAATTCGAATAAGAGAATTTGAAAATGTCATGAAAATGAATGACAGTGCCGTAAAGGAAAACTTTATATGACGACTAATGAAGAAAAGATAAAATATCCCGACTGCAATTCGCATATAAAAAGTAAGGAGAAAGAATTAACCTCCTTTTTTTAAGTCGGTTAAAAATTATTTAAAATACAATTACAAAATACTCTTGTAAAAACGAATTTATTTCATAAATAACTGTTATCTCGAATTTACAAATTGAAAACGTTGCCCGAATTCTGAAATTTAACGAAAACGTTGTTTCATAACAGTTATTAGATCATAAATATTTTTTCCGTGGCCGATAATAATTATTTCCCAACGTTTATTTTTTACGTTGCCTGATAACAGTTATTTCCCAACGTTTATTTTTTACGTTGTCTGATAAACGTTGTATTATAAAGATATTGATGAAGATGGAGATGGAAAAGAACATAAAGATGATGAAATCAAAAGTGAGACAGTGAAATAACTGTTATCAGGCAACGTAAAAATAAACCTTGGGCGATAACTGTTATCAACCAACGTAAAAAATAAACGTTGGGAAATAACTCTTATCGGCAACGGAAAAAATATTTCTCATCTTATAACTGTTATAGAACAACGTTTTTCCTATAAAACTTATAACTGTTATGCCCTGATTTATTTGTATTTTTAATACTGGTATTTGAAATGTTTCACATCTCTAATAATTTGACATGGAAATAAATTTTCTGACACATATTTCATACAAATGAACGTAACTCGTAAAGTTTATGAGATTTGATAAAAGTTCTATGTATACAATCGTAGGGTTTCTTAACACCTTTACAGATTTGTATAATTTAACGGACATAAATCAAAAAGTTTCTGAAAAAACCACATGAAGCTTTTTATTCGCAAAATCGCTTTGAACAAATTGAACTTTTTTCGGCCCATACATCGTGCTAAGGTCTAATGTACATACATATGCATATAAATGTATATATGTATATAATGTACTCGTACATATGTATATAAAATTTCCTGATTAAGTACTAACATTTTTAACGTTTTTATTCATATTTGTTTTCATTTAGTAATTTTGTTAATACACAGTTTTCAAATTCAAAAAAGTAGAAAAAATATGCATTAAATAGTTTTTGCTCCATTGCGCATGCTCACAAATTTGCGAGTACTTTTACTCAGCTTCCCTTTGACGAGCGGAAAACTGGCGCTAGCGCTGTGCTCTTTCGAATTAGGTAATTAAAATATTTGAAAACTCATTTTATAAATAAAGCAAGTGTCTTTAAAACAATGCAAAACTTCTTTTCATATTATTGCCTCAACGGCCAATGGCCTCTATACAACCGCATGAGTGAAATATGGGTAATTCCCCGTGTAAACTTTCAGCCGAATTCCAGTGCATACAAGAATTTCCTCCGACTGGAAATTCCCAACTTCTCAATAAATTTGGCGCCGAGAAAATTGGCACATCTCTCGCTTTTCTTTGCTGAGTTGTGTTTGAGTACAAGTTTATCGCTACAAGATGACACAACAGTTGCCGGAGGTTCGTGCATGCTTTTCTAAATAAAATCTATCACCACCCGCTTACCACCTCGATTTGGCGCGTTCCCACATACGTGGTAGCTACGCAGTGCTTAAAAATTTGCGAAAGTGAAAGTACCTGTGTGTGATTCGATATAAAATGTTAAGATACTTGTTTTTATTAATACGCTAACGTTTCAAATCTCCACCCCTCGTGTTATTGTTGTAGATACAATCGCACTTGTCTGTCGGTTAGTGTGTTATGTGTTCGGCTTTAACTCCTTTCTATGCATATTAAAATATTTATTGATTAAATAAACTGCTGGTGACTGTCAGAGTGAGCAAATTAAATTGCAAAAAAAAAATTGGCCTTCCTCAATTCATCTGAACTTAATACCTTAACTGAGTACGTTATGGATTTCACTAAATTCATGAATAAATTTAATGAAATTGAACGCACCCTTTCGCCTACATCATCGCTACGTCTAAGCTTTGACAACATTTCACCGGAAAGCGAGGAACCTGAGGCTAATAAACGCCTCTGGGGTGTGCCTGTACCTCCTTTTGTGTCCGACAAAGTCGTTTCATGGATCGAGGAAGAATTTAATGAGCCGCCAATTTATTATAATGGAAATGCAGTGATACGAAAGGTTTGTACAAAATATTTAAATAAAAATCGCAAGAGCATTTAGAGTGAAATTTTCGGAATGTTGCTATAGTTGATAAGTTATTTGTGAGCTAAATACAACTTCTGTATTGTAGCAAATTGACTATCTAACCTTAAGACTCTGCAGCAACAAGGCGGCCAATTTTCCGAAAAGGACCCGTCCTTCATCGGTCAAAATTTGACCGGTTAGAATGTTAAACTCCGACCAGTCCCGAAGGAACCGGTCTAGAGATAGTCGAAAAGTACAGTTTGGCAGTGACAAGGTGGTGTTGTCTTGCCATTCAATAATATAAATTTTTTTACATATTTACATGCATGGCTGTAGCTCAATGCGCAGAGATGCTTGCCACTATTTGTTAGCTTTCTGAGTGGACTGGGTTCAAAGGCAGCATGGTTATAAAATGATAAAAAAAATTTTTTTTTTGTGTTTCCGAAACATGAAAAAGCATCTGTGAAGTGCAGAACGCAATCGTACTCCAACGAAAAAAATTTCACAAATTGGACTAGCCCAGGACTATCTTACGGTCAGTGTTGAGTGGACCGGTACTTTTCCAATGACACGCCAATGCTAAAAATGGCAGTTGAAACCATTGGCAGGGGAATTATGAGGGACTAGTACTGGTAGCGATAGGGACTATCTGAGGGCGAATTGCTGCAGGGGATGTACATGAATTGAACACATACTATAGAATATATGTACATTAATACAAAGGTAGTATTTCGCGGCATTTCTGTGTACTCGTTTTCGATTTCATTACGGATAATAATATCTAAATGCATTCCTCTAATCGTCGGTAGAGTTATTCACTTTATTTTAGCTCTAGAACGGTAATGTCTATTTTAGCCAACTTATGGTAAACTTCGCCGCAATGTGGTTTTCTTTCAGTTATTTCTGGTATAATCCAAACCATTTGTGGCTACTGTAACTCTTTTAGGTTTGGTGGTTAGTAAACCAATTCCGGATTGCTATATGCAATCAAACGCCATTTAACGAATTTTCTTTTAATTCACATTTCGAAATTCTTGAAATACAATCCGTTAAGGCGGTAAGTCGATGAAAGTACTGGTACCTTCTGTATTTTTTTTTCCTCGTGCTCTATGTGTCATTGTTTTTGCTTTGGGTTTTTGAGTATATAGTCATAAAAATGTTATTAAATACATACATAGTTTACTTTTAAAATTTGTAACCTTATATACTAAATCAATTTCTAGATTTTTTCACGTCTACGTGAACAGATGACCCCGTAGTTAACCCTTTATTCGTCGAAAGTCTTAATAATTTTTCCAAAAACATAGTCTTATAATATCTGTCTCATAGATGATCAAAAATCGGCGAAATTATTCGATCTCGTTATTTATATAAAGTTGTGGCTGAAAAAGTTAAAACATGAGTAATGAACAGAAAAGACAAAACCAAAGGGTGGCTTCGTTGTTTCGACCAATGTTCATCGTTCTTGGGCTCGATAATTCAATTTGCGAAAAATGAAGACCTGAAACCTCCACCCATTAGCGCAC
>JAPVRG010218830.1:0-17740 GCA_029783565.1 Rhagoletis cerasi | reverse complement strand
TAACTTCGCGTCCATGAAGTATCTTCGGCTCGTAGTTATTGTTCAGTGGCATTGTTTCGTCATTCATTTGAAAAAGAAGATTCTTTGCTGTCTTGTGGAGAAAAATTTTTTTTTTTCATGTAATTAATATGTGCTCACACAGAATAGTGATTTAAATATATAGCTAATAAAAGGACAATTTATATTATAATATTATTTCTGTGAGCAAATCTAGGTATTGTTCTAAAAATTGTTTCGTAAGGAAAGCCCTGCCTTGGCCGCGCCTGCATTCGGGTAATTACAAAATGGCGGACGGCCCAGAAATTTTTACCTTCAGATTTTTTTTTTGTGATGGAAATTAAATCTTACTTTTTACGCATTTCAGTTAAAACATTTTATTCAAATTCAATTTTATAAGAAAGGTAAGTTTTGTAAAGCGTAGCGGTCTTGAGGTGATCATTCCACCTACATAAGGGGCGTTTGTGAGACATCGAGCACGGCCGTCTCCTCAAAAGAAACCCACCATTATTGGCGTCTGAAATATGTCTGACGCCTTGGCTGCACCCCTAATTCCACAACTGCAAGAGATGCAGCAGCAACAACATGCTGGCCCTAGTGCCGCCGCCGCCTCTGCCGCTCAACAATGGTATTCGAATCCTTGGTATGCCAATCAATACCAGCAACAGTATAGCCAGTACTATCAGTACTATATGCGCTATGGAATGCAACATCAACAGCAACAACATCAAAATAATGCTCCGCCTGGATTTAGCAACTCTGTTATACCACAGGCAGATAAGAACTTGCCCCCATTACCTTCTGGACCACCTCCGCCTCCTCCAATGACCCCAAATGGCAACAGTAATCAAAATCAAGGTAATCAAAAAGGTTTCGGCGGGATCAGATTTAACTTAAGTCAACAAAAGCGCTTGGCGAATGCTCCAAATCCATTGCAGAATTCACCAACTGCAATGAATACGCCATCTTTTCAAAATAATATTGTCAATAACAACGTCGTTAATGATATGGGTATAAGCAATGCAAATAATAACAGCAAAAAGAAGCGTAAACGTAATAAGAAACAAAGTCCCCTACAACAACAGCAGCAGGCTGCTTTCGATGCACATTTTGAAAATCTAAATACAAGTCAACAAATGAATGGTAGTTTTATTAACACGTCGCTTCCACCGCCTACAATCGCGCCGCCGATAACAGCTGACTTATCGAAACCACCACCACCGATTATGCCTTATAGCAGTATGAATGGCGCTATTGGGGTGGAAGAACGTAAAGAGGAAACACAATCGGACAATAGCACATTGAATAATCAAACAGCTTCTGTGGAGACACCTTCCAAGAAAATAAATATGTTTAATAATCCAAATGATGCTTGGCCAGAGTCACTGAATAATTACGTTGCTCGTTGCTACGCCAAATGCGCTACTGATTTGGATAAGGATCAAATTGACATTTGCTTGAAAGGGAAAATAATGGCAGCTGCCAATCGTAATGAGTTATGGACACGTGATTGGGATAATGAGCCTATACCGAGTGTACACAGCGAGCGAAACAATATACAAATGCAGTTGTATAATCAGCAACAAAAACAACAGCATACACAAAATGCGCAAAAATACAAACAGCAACAAAATCAAATTAATCACCAAAATTCACAAAAAAATAAGGGTATTTCTCGTAGTTTGAATGCGCGCTTAGGTCAGCGTAATTCATTCGGAAACGCACAAAAGGCTTCAAGAGATTCCAGAAGTCGTTCGCGGTAAGATCTAATTTTTTAAATAACTTTGGATCTCGATTCATTATATTTTAATTTCAGGTCTCCGCAATCAAATAAATATCATAAACGCAGTACACGATCTCGTTCGCGTTCGCGATCTCGCGGTTCATCATCAAGTCCTCGTCGTAAGATACGTCGCAGTACCAGTTCGGATTCTTCTGATCGTCGGTCGAATGAAAATTTTATAGCATTTAATTCCTCCGGTAAAAAGCAACAAAAAGGTAATAGCTCTAAAAAAGGAAAAAATGTCAAGGGCGCCAACGGTTCAGCAAATACAAAATCCAAAGCACCCTTTTATTCAACTTCTGTAGGCGGCGCGGTAGATGACGACACGGCACGATTGCAGCAACGTGCAGCGCGTTTCTCGCAGGGTTCCTCAATGAAGAAATCGGTTGTCGCGGTAGCTAGTTCTCCATTCGGTCAAGCGAAACAATCAAAACAGAAAAAATACGGTGGTAGTTCGGGCGGGCGCGTGTTTATGGATACGGATTCTTCGGGCGGTTTTGAAACAGGGTTAGATTTGTTAGATTTACATATTGTAGGCACATGCAGGCTTTTGGAGAAGTCTTTCCTGCGATTGACTAAGGCACCATTACCAACGGAAGTGCGGCCCATTGAGGTGTTAACGCACTCGTTACAAAATGTCAAACAGAAATGGAGGGACAATCAGGATTACTATTACGCTTGCGATCAACTCAAATCCATACGTCAGGATCTGACGGTAAGTATGTAATAATAATAGGAGATTGTATTATTATTGGCCCTATAGTTCGGTATAAAAACTTATAGAATTCTATATTTACCTATTTCCGCATGATAAAAATATGTTATGTATGTCTGTATACAAAAATTTTAGGTCAAAAAATTCAGTTATTTCAATAATGCAGTTCAATATAAAAACTTATTTTTAGTAAACTACTATATTTATCAAAGTGTATAAAACACTGATATTTTTTTCCGTATCAAAAATATGTGGTCACAAAATTCAATAATGAAAGAATATGTATATCGACGGCTTTTGTATATTCAATGCCCTCTGCAATTTTCACAAAATTGAGATTCTGATATAGGAATCTACCTACGACTTAACTGTCATCGATGGTGTTAATGCTGAGCTTGTTTATCGCGTTTTAGAAGGAGTGTATTCGAACTCCAATTATGGCTCGAAACATAGTAGCGGCGTGCAAAGAGCAAGGCGTCGATTACAAACGTGTATGTTCGCTTTGCTCTTCACTATGCGCGTTCCCATTGAAACATGCACGTTTGTAATCGACGATTTGTTCATTCTCTTTGCTCGCCGCTCCACTATGTTTTGAGCATAATACGGCAGTGTTACTTTTTATGAACAACATTTCAGTAGATTTCTAGCATAGCATCAAGAAATCAACAATTATATACTATTGGTCCTTGTTGTTTCGAGTTGACGATTGATTCTGAGGCCCACTTTGGGACACATAAAAACAAATTGTTCAAGAATTTCGTTGTGAAAAAATGAGAACATTGATTACTTTGTAGAAGAAGCACAGGTCTGCAACTTGACCTCTGCTTATGAGGCTGCTAATTCTGAAGTGGTTGTAGCCTTCAGTTGTTTTCATGGTTACACCCGAAGAGCTTAAAAATTATGACAAGTACTTCCTGAATTTGTGCTGAGGAGCTTCTAATCTATTAAAAAGCTGGTCTGTAAACGGTAACCATGCAATAGATGAGTACTCCTCAAGGATGGGTTTTACCAGTGCAGTAAACAGGCGAATGGGAGTTTACGGACTTCGGAAGTCTTTGACAGATCTGAGAATAAACCCTAACGCATTGTTTGCTCGTAGTGAGATATTGTTAATGTGGCTAGCGAATCTCAGTTGACTGTCGACGATTACAGCCAGGCCCATAATGCCTGTGACAGCCTGCTATATTTGGCCATTCAACCAGTATACAGGTGTAAGCGGTTCACGCGAACGGGAGCAGGACATAATAGCGCATATGCTCCTGTTTAAATAAAGTTTATTCGACCGATTGCAAAGTCAAAATGAACATCGGTGATGACATTTAAGTCCCACACAGGTTCTATCATACGAACGATCGAATGATTCGCATCGCACAAATACATCGTGAGTAATATACAGTGGTGATTGCCCATCGCATCGCATTTTTTCTTTCGTATCGCATTACAGAGTTGGGGGGAAAAAGAAATGGTTATTAAGAAGTAGGTTAGGAATAGATTGTATACAAGTAAACGTATACTTTATATGCATACATACATACATAGAGAATTGCATAAAATTCGAGACTACAAATAACTCACAATCACTACAGGTCCAAGGTATTCGCGACAAATTTACTGTAGAAGTCTATGAAACGCACGCACGCATTGCAATGGAAAAGGGCGATCACGAGGAGTTCAATCAATGTCAAACTCAACTGAAGATGCTTTATACCGAGGTAGGACCGAGCGTAAATACTTTGGAATTTACAGCATATCGAATACTTTATTACATCTTCACAAAGAATACCTTGGGTAAATATATCTGTTAAATTTAAATTGAAATAGGTACATTAAATTTTTGTTTTTATACTGCATAATTAGACACAACAACTGTTTTACGCTCAATAAAACAAGACCAACGTGAGAATACAGCAATAGCGCATGCGCTCGCTTTTCGTTCGGCCTGGGCGCAGGGCAACTACTGTAAGCTGTTCCAACTTTACAAGACGGCACCTCTTATGGCGGGCCATTTGATTGATTGGTTTATCGAAAGAGAGCGCAAGAATGCCTTACGCACTATTATTAAAGCGTACGTTAATATTTAAAGAAAAAAAAATTTAATTGTAGTTTAGGCACTTTTAATTGACTTAACATATCTTTTCAGTTATCGTCCTGCAATCGGCATTGAGTACATTACAAATTTACTGGCCTTTGAAAGTCAAGAGAAGTGTAAAGAGTGGATGGCCCCCTTCAGCCTGCCTATGGTTGGTGCTAATGGCGACCAGATTGATTGCAAAGTGGCGGCAACAATTACTATTTAAGAAAAAACGCCCTGCAATCCTTAAATAGGATGTGTAAAATATTCACAAATAGTGTGCATGTGTGTAGAGGGCAAGTTTGTGCGTTGACAAATTTCATAAGTACTTGTTGAAGCCCATAATCTCAGCACGTCTAGTTTGGCTGCGGTGAATGCTCGCTCTCTACGATAAAACCATCAATCTGCGCGAAAAAAGTTGAAAGTACGGAAAGAAGTCGGCGTGCAAACAGTGCAAAAAACACCTCTCTGGGTTCACTTCGTCTGATAACAAAAAAAAAACAAAAAAAAAAACAATGGGCCTTTAGGTGTTTTATGTCCCTTGTGCGTTATGAACTCTCAGAAACAATTCAAATCACATTGATTATTGCAAAAATATCCAAATTTTTTATGGGGTTGGTAAATTGTTCAAAAAATGAAATGGGGTTTTAATACGGTTCTAAAGACATTTTACTAAGTTATATGAACAATATTAAAAGTACAGTGAATTATAAATACGCTAACATAACATCTCGGGTAAGAACACTTTCAACGTATTTGCGGTAACATAACGTTAAAAAATATTAAAGATGAGCCCATCCATTATAAATCGTCGCTTGACAACGGTTAACAATACTAAGATCGCCGCGGAAACATACCTCCTTAAAAATAAACGTAATGCTGACAAGGTCGTGGAAAAGATCAACAGCACAAGCCTCTGGCGTCAACAAAAGAAATTCGATAGCCCAGCGGAAAAGTGAAAAAATTATTGCCCTCACGGCAACAGAAAATCAGTTTTTATAAGAAAAATATAAACCAATATAAATGCATATATGATGGACAGTAACGTAGAAGCTGATCTAAAAATAACCACATTCCTCAAACGGAACATTGAATTGGATATGTTGTTTTGCTGTGCACCGTTTTAAAGCGGAATGAATACTCTCAACGACTGTGACTTGTCCTTTACGACGTTCGATACAACTTTAAACCTTCAATGCCATAAGTTTCATGCTCGAATTTTACTTGCATTGAAACAAAGTTTTTTGTTCTTGTTTTAATTTGAAAATTATTATTTTTTAGTTATATGTAGATTGGAACGAGGCTTAGCTAAAAAATAGTTCTCGATTCAGTATGTTATTGTTAGGCATGTAATCTACATACATATATTTTTTTGAATTGCTTGATTTCTGCGATCCGTCAGCCTTATTGGTTGTGTGTCCCTGATGCGGGCGCCCACTGAAAATATTTTTGCCCTCCCGGCAAATATTTAGTACAAAGATAAGATTTTAAAATAGGCTTCAAAGTTTTAGATCGCCTTTACATAATAATATAAATGTTTTTTTTTTTAAACAATGGATTTTTGTAAATTATTGTTAGAAATTTTGAATGTTAATTTTTCTAATGTTTCTTGTCTCTTCTACAAATATTGGTGAAATTTTTATGAGCGTTAACAAACTCAACTGCTGCAAAAATTGTGAGCGTTCAGAGGCGATAAAATACGTTGAAGGCGTTGCTGGTTAAACTTGCTGTTAACAATTCCGGTCGACGTTATGAAAAGCTGTACAATAAGGAAAGTGATCAACCGAGTGAACAACAGTGTGAACTACGCTGGGCGAATCAACACGAACACCCAAGTGTGTTAACTCCAGCTGATACTGGTCGTCAAGGGGGTACTCATTAATTTTTAACCTGTTAAAAAGTTAAAAAAAAAAGAAAATAATTATGTATTGCAGCGCGAACATGCTAATTGTCCACTATTAGCCCTATTTCACCGCATCTAAACTCTTTGAATTAATTATTAAAAATTTTTATTGATTATCTATTACATTATAAGAAGTTTTTTAGGTATTAGTTTTAAGTATTTATACGTATGTAAATCTTGTTATTGATTTCTAATGTTTTTGGCGTTTGAAAGCAGCCGGCAAAACAGAGAATGCTTCCAACATATGCATTTGGTTGATGCGCAATGTTTGTGCGTCGACTTGAACGTTCAATAAAGCGGCCAAAAATGTCTCAAAGCTGTTGTTGTTTTTATTAATATATATGAACAGGCGGTAAATATTTATACGTTCAATATTAGTAACATTGTTATAGACCAGCGATGAGGGCGTCTCCATTATCTCTTACACTGACGATTGTTCGATTCTGGCGTTTGGAAATGGAATTGATGACTTGTGCTTGAAAGTAAACGGTTACATCTCCGAACATTCTCGCTTCACTGCAAGGAGCCTTACCCTGTCCCCTACAAAATCGTCTGCAACTCTTCACCGCCTGGACGAATAAGGTCAGACTACAATTTGGGAATTCACGTCGATGGCGAACCAATTCCGACGGTGAACAACTCGAAAATTCTCGGAGTTACCTTCGACAGTCCTCTCTTTCTTGGCGCACACAACCGCAATTGTCAATAATAGAGTACAGAGCCGCAACAAGGTCCTCAAGTCGCTTGCCGGCCGCACCTGGGGCAAAGACAAAGAAACGGTGGCAACATACAAGGCAATTGGCCGGCCGGTTTAAAACTACGCAGCGCCCTTGTGGTCGCCTGGGTTAAGTTGGACGCAGTGGATGAAGCTACAGACATGTCAACACACAGCACTTCGGACCGCCACGGGACGCCATCTGATGTCGCCACAGCACCACTTGCACGATGAAGCTCAGATGCTCCCAGTTAAGGAGCACATTGTAATGCTCAGCAAACAGTTCTTGGTGGGGTGCCACCGTCGCGAACACCCAAACCGACACCTACTCGACGCAGAACCCTCGCCCAGACACGTCAGAAAGCACCTCTACGAACTGACTGACGAAGTTCAGAGGTTCATTAAACAACCCCTGGACCCAACGACATATCGACAGGCCTTAAACGACATCCACAGGGAGTCGGTCCTAATGCCGTGTTGCGAACCCAACCACCGGACGTTGACGAGACTGAACTTCGTATGCCTCGGGAGACACGCACCACACTTGCACAACTACGCTCCGGATACTGCAACAGGCTAAACTCGTACCTGAGCAGGCTGAACCAGGAGGTGCCTAACTCATGCCCTGCATGCACCTCAAGACTCGATACTCTTCGCATGTCCCCACGCCCCTCTCCCTTTGGACTAATCCAGTGGGAGTAGCAAACTTGGGCCTCCCGTTAGTTGAACTTGATGACAATGACTGAGAGACAAGTCGATCTAGGCAGGGCTAATTAAGCCGCTACAACAACAACAACAACAACAACCAGCGATGACGCTTATAAGAATCTTCGTGTCTCAACTAGACAGTTATTGCAAAAGGTGTGACATGAAACCCCGGAAAAATTGCCCAAACATTAAAGCACTTCATTATTGAAATATTGTTAAAATAAATATGAATATTGAAACTGTAGATAGTAGCGGCGATTATCACTCAAGAGTTGAAACATGTTTAAATTTTGAAGAAGTTACTACAGATGATGTTATATAGTTAACAGGTTTCAATATAAAATTACTATCATACATACATACATGGGTCTTTTTTATGCAGACCCTAGAAATAAAAGTATGATAACCGGTATTGTGCCTGATGTGTGGAAAGTATCACTATAGTACCAATAAAAAAAGTAAAAAAGTCAATTATAGCTGAAGAACTAAGACCGATTAACACATTGCCTAATATGGAAAAAATATTAGCGATAAAGAATCAACTTGTTAACTATCTGGAAAATTATAAAATACTAATGAGAGAACAATCTGGTTTTATAGAAAAGCTCTCCTGTGAAACTGCCTTAAATCTCGCCACATCTAACCGGAAAGATCTTAATTTAAAGAAAAGTACAGTTGCAGTTTTCATTGATCTAATGAGAGCATTCGAAACAATAGACAGAAATAGAATGCTGACCAAATTATATAAAATTGGTTCTCGAGACATTGATTTGCAGTGGTTCAAGATTTTTCTCACGGTAATAGTCTGCGGTCTCGGAAGAAATAGGATTGCCACAAGGATCGGTATTGGAACCAATTTCATTTAATATTTTCGAGGGCGGTCCGATAAGCACTTAGCCTATAAAAGAAAAACGAAAATTTTGGAAAAGGGACGATTTATTTCTCAACATAGCCTCCTTTTAGCTCGATACACTTGACCCAGCGATGCTCCAAATTCTCTAACCCGTCTGAAAATACGTTTTTTCGACTAAAATTTCTGCCCGGCGAGTGACTTTCAAGTTTGGAAACAAAAAGAAGTCGCACGGTGGCAAATCTGAAGAATACGGTGGACGGGGCAGCAGTTCTTAGCCCAATTCGACCAATTTTGCCACTGCCCTGAATTGGTCTAACGGTTGCGCTGAAACTCGTTAAAGCAATTTTTGACAGTCATCGAAGGAGAAGAGTCACCGTACACAGCATCCAAGCGCTCTTTGATTTAGCTGCGCGATTTCCCTTCCAAAAACAAAAATCTAATCACCGACCGATATTGCTCTTTTATGGTCGGTATAAAAATCAAGAGGATTTAAACTCACTATTTGTGGCTTTGCAATAATAAACTAAAACTGAACTTATTTTATGATTATTTCTAGAGCATTAAATAAGGAATCCCGAAAACTTGAGTTAAATATGTAGGGACCAACATTAAGGAAGTGAGTATAATTAAGTACTCAGTTATACATATTGATAATAAATTCGGAACTCGGCCGGCTCGGCAACGGCGTGGAGCGGAAACTAGGCCTTTCCGGCTGCGTCTCAGACGAGATGATTCAATTAAGCGCAACCGTGAATTTACGCTTTGGACTCCGGCAGATGTCACATTGATGTGTTTTCTTATATTTCTTTATTTAGAACAGGGCATATGCCCGAAAAAGAATAGACAAACAACAACCTATTGAAAACAACTGATGACACAGTGCTACAAAAATGAATGAATGAGAAGAATGAAGACATAACTGGGAAGTTATGTAAATTTTCTGGCGGGTCTTGTCCAGCAAAGCAAGAATCGAAATATAAAATTTGCCAAATATCCCCGAAATCTTGACTTACCGTTAAAAACCAGGTTTCCCCACTTTAGCGCACTTATAAGCCTGTAACTTTGTTGATTAAAAATAAAAATAAAATAAAAAATTTTTTTTTTCTAATAGTGATCGCCCCTCGGCAGGCGAACCTCCGAGCGTATTTCAGCCATGAAAGAGCTTCTTATAAAAATACAATCGCCGTTCGGAGTCTGCATAAAGACTTTGTGTGACAACATCAAGGCGCACGCCACAAATCGGAGGAGAAGCTCGGCTAAACACTATCATATTGTGTAAGCGCCAATTTATTATTATTATTATTATTATTATTATTATTATTATTATTATTTTTACTAGCCGCCTGAATAAGAATGACCCTGTAAGAACAAATACATACATACATATGTATGTACTTACACATATTAACGAAAGTTGTAAAGTAGGGTCCCTGTCTTTAGTACTTACCTAAGCTTTCTTTGTTTAGCAGGCTTCCAATGTCCCACATCAAGCTTTGCATATCCTTCCAGCATTAATTCAATTCAACTAGTTGGCTGTGATTTGTGTCCTTGCTGAAGCTTTTTACGAGCACACAAGGATTGCTGACTAAAACCAATTCACTACAAACATAGCTGGGGGCGAGCCGAGTTGGGTGGAGCGCAACAATGAGATGGCAGCAGAGACGTCAGCAGCATCAATGCTGGCAGCATCCTCAGCGCGCACCTGTATGAATCCGGTATTTAAGGAAGCTGCCACAAGAGCAACGGCTCAGTTAACGCGCGGCGTTTGAATTTGCAGGATCGCAGTGATACCAACGGAAAAGTGGAAAAGAATTTAAATTTGAATTCAAAGTGAAGTGCAGTGAAAGTGATTAGAAGACAACAACAACAACATAAATAGATACATAAGTATGCAATTGAATAGTGAGAGCAAGAGTAGAGTGCACTGGAAGAGAGCATACAAATGAGTAAATTTAGAGGCGTGTTTAGTTGTGTTAGTGAAGCACAGAGAAACAAATGCTTGAGTAACTGATCCTGGCAGTGTTAATTAAACGAGCTGTGCGTCTACTTTTGTGTGTTCTGTTTTTAAAGGCAGCCGCTTGTGTATATGTATGTGTTTTCCTGCAATTGAAGTACATGCAAATGTGTTTATTTTTACAAATTCTTTTCGTGTGCACTTAATGTAAAAATCATGTACGGCAGTACAACAACCAGCGCGCACTAAGCCGCAAAAATAATGAAATCAAATGCTTATGATTGTAATTAAATGTAAATTTTGAAAATTCAACCATCGGATGTTCATTTAATAACATGACATTGTGTTTATTTTTCCGCCATTTAATCAGCGATTCGAACATTTAATTAGGTGGCCAATTTTAATTGCACCTATGTGGTGTAAATGTGGCTTTAAAGTTTCTAATGATTATAAATAATGAAAAATTAAAACATGTAAAACTAATTTGTTGGCTGAAAAGAAATTAGAATAGCGAAAGCGAATGCATTGCTTTGCGAGCGGATGCGTATGTGCAACATTTGTGCACAACATACTCACAAAATAAGCCATCACGTATACGCCGTGTAGTACACTTAATAAACAAGTTTTTCGAGTCTATTACTTTTTGTGTTTGCCGGTGTGTGGCTTATAAAGAGATAATTGCAAATAACTTTGAATACTAATTGAAATAACCCCAATTTTAATGCAACTGTGAAAGGTTTATTCTTGAAGAAGAGTGACAAGTAACAAGTGTATTAAACAATAGCTATGGATACAAATTCGCACACGGTTGAGCGGTTATTTAAACAACTAGAAATACGTCAAATAAATTATTCCTATACCAAATCATTTATTTGTTAAAAAATGTGTTATTAAAAAGCATACGTTTTTCTGAAAAATGCGTTTTTGGATAACCCCCACTTTGACAAAAATAGCTGATCTTATGATTGGTATGATTATCACTTCTGAGATCACCGATTTGCGAGGAGACAGATGAATATTTCCTTCGTTACATCTCCTGCTTCAACTGTGAGATTGTGACAAAATTTGCACACGTTTGCTGGAAATGAAATTCTATTCTATTAAAAAAATATTTTTTTTTGAAATTCTTGCAAAGTTACAGTGGAAATAAACAATGATTTTGTTTCTCATATTTTGATGTTCTTATTACCATATCTTCAGATATACAAGCGATACAAAAACGATTTAAATACAATTTTATGGGAAGATTCATTAGCTTTAAATCACTTCTGCTAATTACAATCATCAGGGCTGCGAAAAGTTAGTATATAATTTAACGCTTAAAGATGCATCCCGTGGTTCAATATTACTTCCACTATAGAGAGTAAAGTTTTATCAGTTAAAATTCGAACGAAGTTTTATCGAGTTAAAACTCAAAGTAAAAAATTTTCATGTTATGAAAGTACATAAGGGCAATTCATCTAAACGCGTAAAAGCCTTGTAACCATGTAAATCTCGTAAACTTACTTCATTTTGTACGGAAAACTGGTTTATTTACGAGGTTGACGCAGTTACGAGGCATTTACCTGTTTAGATGAATGCCTTGATAGTTTATAATTTTTTTTTTCGTTTTTCTTGTAAAATAAACTTTTTTATAATAAATGTTTCTTTTTGCCTAATTTTGGATGTTTAGTACCTTCCTTTTTTTCTGGCCTGTTTTTGGACATTATCGCGTTTTTTAGTGCCTTTTCCTTGTTATTTCACTATTTTATTTTGCATTTTTCAAAGATTTTTAGGTCCTAAAAATCCGTTCCCTGTCAATAATATAAATTAAAACATGATTTTTTGCGGATTTTATCATTAAAATTCCTAGTTCTTGCAACTAAATTAACTGAATATTATGCCTGTTCATTAGAGCGTCTCGCCTTACAGGCGAAATAAAAAAAGTTAACCGTACACCCACTCACGAAACGAGGACGTGGCGGTATTGACTCCATTTTTTTTTTTAAATTATTTTGTTTATCTCGGCGAAAAAAAATATTAGAGCAACTCAACAGCATTCCAAAGAATACTTTCAGTTCAAAATGCTGGGTATAGTTTTTTTTTTTAGAAAAAAAGAAATCGCTTTGATATGTAACCTCAAATATCGGCCAACATTGCGCTTTTCGCACTTTTAGGTTAAAATATCTCGGAAACCTGTGTCGCCAGAGCAGTTATGACTTTGAATTTGGATTCAGCACGCCGAAAACATTTGAAGAAGTATACTCGGGGTTCTGGTAAAATATTTTCGCTCAATTTTGTCGGCCTGTGTTATCTTTCGTGAAGCAGGATACCTGGCGAGAGAATCTAATTCGAGTAAGCTATCAGTGGTGCTCATCGTTTTTCTAGGTTAGCTCTATTCGTTGTATTGTATTCAAGGACAGAATATACCGAACTGTTGCTGTCGACAGCACTAGTATTTTGGTCCATTCGTAGCCTGTTCACTGTGTGTGAATATTCGAGCTTATTAAAAGTGAAAGACGTTCTGCTCACTATTCAATGAATTGAAGTTATTTATTTGATGATTTTAGACATTTAATAATTTTTAATTACGCAGTTAATGTGCCGGCTATCGCAATGCACTATTCAAAAGTAACGGTTTTGAGTGCAGTTTTTATTCAAAGATTTTAAAAACCATATTTGGTACCTTGAGTTAATACCTGTAAATGGTCCTTAATAAAAATTTCTCAATACAAACAATTAGAAATAAGTTTGGAAATATTTTTGTTTATTTCATCTGTGATATCCATTCGACTAGCGTGTCATCATAGAGATGACCTTTTAATTTTCTGAGTGCAATGTTGAACAATAAAATAAATATTTGGTGCTTCTCCGATTTGTGATGTGCGTCTTGATATTGTCACACAAATAGAGAAAACAATTTAACGATGCCCCGTAACGGCAGGCGGTTTTTTCTGATAAGCTTTTTCTTAGCAGAAGGTTTGCCATTGCCTTCCGTAAGTCGACCGCTGTTAGAGAAAAAAATGCTGTGTATGGATCCCACTGAAGTGAAACTTCTTCCTATTAACTGTATAGCTCACCATATTATTTTGCATTATAATGAGCAATTATCTTAATCTTAATCCTAATCTCAATCTCAATCTTAATGACAATTCCAATCTTAATCTTAACCTTCCCTTTAACTTTAGTCTTGGTCTTAACCTGAGTCTTCCCTTTAATCTTAATCTTATTCTTAATCTTTATCTTTATCTTAATCTTAATCTTTATCTTAATCTTAATCTTAATCTTAATCTTAATCTTAATCTTAATCTTAATCTTAATCTTAATCTTAATCTTAATCTTAATCTTAATCTTAATCTTAATCTTAATCTTAATCTTAATCTTAATCTTAATCTTAATCTTAATTTTAATCTTAATTTTAATCTTAATCTTAATCTGAATCTTCATCTTAATCTTAATCTCAATCTTTCGTTGGGATTTAGAGCACAACGATTCTGTCGCTTTTTCGTTTCATTCGATATTGGAATTACAGCCCAACGAGCGCAAAGAAGTTTCACTTCAAAACTTGGATGTTAGTCGGAATAGGAATCGAACCTGGGTCCTACTGAGGACAGGACACGACAGCGAATCTACTGAATTTTGATTTTCCGCTATGTGACATTTTCGAAGAGAGATGCCACTCTCATTGTTAGTGAGTATTTACTCTTGGACTGTTCCAGTACCCTTCAGCTTTACAGTACTTACTCAGAAATCATTCCCGTATACACATTGTCATATTCATAGTCGAAATAAAGTCGATTCGAAAGTTAGTTGCAGCTTTCTTTGACATATATTCCATTGAAAATTATATCAAAACTAGACTAGATCTTGACTAGATCCTCCAGCACTGGAACAGACTAACGGATTACACTGAATAGCTGATTTTGAAAGATTATACACTCTATGCGGAGTATAACCACTGCTCACAACATCTAACCAGCATAGTTCATCCTTAACATTGCACAGACATCAAATATGCGAATTTAGAATTTTAATATAATTAAAAGATTGCTGCAAATATACTAAATACATTGGCCCAACTGTTGCAAATTTAATTTTTTGTGTTGAAACATATTTGGAATTTCAATGAGCTAAGTAATTTGGCGCTTGCATACAAACAAGAAGGCCATAACATTCGCAAAAGGTACGAAAAAAATTGTTCAAAGGAGAAATTAAAATAATTCCGAAAGTCGAAACCAAATAAAAGAAAAATTATTCAACAATTTGCGCGTAGCCTATACTCATTTGAGGATGTATATGTATGTATTTACATAGCATATGAAACAACAAAAATGAATGCAGGGAAACAATTCACAATAAAAGGCACTGCTTTAAAAAACAACTAAATAAACAACTAAAACAGCACAAAAGCATACTCTAAGAATTTTTTAATTTTACTTATAGTGCACTCAAAATGCAGACAAGCGAGAAAAAATTTCGCACTCAACTCACACTCGCAAGAAAACAACAACAACACTTTAACACATTTGACTTGATGAGCGCGGAAGGAAATGACATCTAGCGAGGGTTGGACGTTCAGTAGGTGTGAGGGAATTAACTAAAAAGCCGATTGGTTGGCTGAATGCATGGAGTAAATACATACATACAAGTACATACTCCTGTACATATGTACGTAACGTATTCATAGACAGCTGTTAGATTGTAGCCTTTTAAATTTTGAATATTCTTTAGGTCGCATGTTGTACTTTTCATTTTAAGTTTTTCCTAAATATGGTGGCTAGTTGTTGCGATTTTCGAGAAGTCTTATTGTTTTTAAATATTTAATATTTTGTAAAACTATTCTATGCTAGATTTTACAATGAAATTCTCTTTGGATTTTATATATAGAATATCTAACTGTTTCTTTTGTCACAATCTTTTTTGAGAAGTATGTCAAAAACATTTCTGTCGCTATAATGGCAGTGTTGACAGTGCTGGCAACCTCAATCAGTGGCAAGATTGACATAATTTTATTTAATTCATTGCAAATACAGTGACATTTAGAAAAGGCAACAATTTAATACACCAAAGAGATTTTGAGAGTGTTTTCTGTGAGCTCACAAGTTGACTGCGAAAAAAGCGTGTATTAACTTCTGCGAAGAAAGACGTGTAAACTTATTTGCGAGACCAAATATGTTTGTGCGTGTAACAGCAAACAATTTGCAGAACAAGTTTTTGGGGAATGATGCTGAATTGACATTCCTTGCCAAATATGCGCGTATTTCTTCGCGCCTAGTGACGAAATACTTTTAAAATCGCAGGTGAACACATAAGTACACACCGCGTTAAAATTATAAGCGCAACACATATTGCCAAGTATTAACAATTAATTTGTTTGTTATTTAATTTTTATTATTATTTAGTTCATTCTTTAACAAAACCTGTATAAATCCAAGTTTTAAACTTTGTGCAATATTAAAAAAAAACTCAACAAACTTTCATAAAAATGCCAAGCTTTTTTATTAGACTTTTCAGAAAGATTGTGAGTATGCAGTTTTGTGGCGCAACCAATTCTAGTTTGAAGTAGCTAGGACTTACCGTTGATTTTTTGGAAACTTTTTATGTTAAATGTAGGGACCGAAAATAACAGTTATTTTTTTCAAGACTTACTATCGGTTTCACGAAAGCAATTTAAGTGAAAAATAATTATTTTTCTGTTATTTTCCATATTAAATTGAAGTAAAAAAATAAATTTTCACTTAAATTGCTTTCGTGAAACTGGCTTTTAAACTTGGCCAGATATTTTTTAAGTCCGAAATAAAAGTCCTTTCCGGATAATAAACAAACCGCTTATCCAAATAAAACAAATTTGGTATCAAATGAAAGAGGACGAAAATAGCTTGAAAACCAGAGGCCGTAACGGTTATGATCTTTAAAATAAAAATCATAATTTATTCGTTAAAATTTGATTTTTCGATCAAATTTAATAGTTGTTGTTTGATTTTTATTTTCCCGATCAAAAAATAATCGTTATTTTTGATTTTTATTTTTTCGATCAGAAAAGATTTAAATCGGTCATAAAAAAGCAGTATCCGTTATAACGGTTAAAAATTATAAAAAAAAATCAAATCAAAAATATCTGGCCAAGTTTAACTCTTGAAAAAAATAACTGTTATTTTCGGTCCCTGGTTAAATGTGTTGTTAATTTTTTTCCATATAAAAAATCGTCGAACATGCTTTGTATGGAAGAGAATTCACAACACCGTTAACGAAAAAGTTGCCAAATTGCCGTTAGCAAAAAGATTACAAAATAGCAGTTGGTTTGGAAATGACCCACATACAATTTTGTGTATGTATGCATGTGTGTATATGTACAAGCGTAGAACATAGGTCGATTTCTAGGAATTAGGCGGCCAAAATTTTTTTAAGGGAATCATTCTCTTCTTGATGAGCTATTACCTAAAATATTTTGGAAATAAATTTCCGGCCAAAATCATATACTCTATCTTCATCAATGTCGTCTGATAAATATTGTGATATATCTGTATCATTCCTTTGCTTTTTTCTTAAGATGTTTCTATTTGTTAGATAAAACCGGTTCTGAAGAAAGCCATGGGTTTTCAAAAATATCGCTAATATTATTTTCACAAAAAGACTTTCGAGCGTTATTTAAGCGATAATTGTGAATCTCTTTTTGTCTAACATCTAATACTTCAGACAGCATTCCAATAGGAATATCAAAACGCCTAATAATATCTACACCGTGAACTAAAATTTTATGCACAGTCACAGGCAACAAAATTAATGACAGTGTTGTAAAGGAAAACTTTATGACATGACGAATAATGATGAATATAATAATAATAATAATATAATAGATTGGCGCTTACACATATGTTAGTGTTTGGCCGAGCTTCTCCTCCGATTTGTGGCGTGCGCCTTGATGTTGTCACACAAAGGGGAGGGACCTACAGTTTTACGCCGACTCCGAACGGCGATTGTATTTTTATGAGAAGCTTTTTCATGGCAAAGTACCCTCGGAGGTTTGCCATTGCCCGCCGAGGGGCGACCGCTGTTAAGAAA
>JAPVRG010218828.1:0-30447 GCA_029783565.1 Rhagoletis cerasi | reverse complement strand
TGGAAGGACCAAGTGCAGAAGGACCTGTCTGCACTTGGGATGAACAACTGGCGTAAATCCGCAAAGGAAAGAGGCAATTGGCGAAGCTTTTTGGTCTCGGTCCAAATCGACAAACAGTAGTAGTGCCAAATAAGAAGAAGAATAAAAGCAACTTGGTATAACTGTTTTTAAGTTTATACGGCCACTAATTTGCATGTGTATGTAACAAATTTTAATCGATCTGATTAGACATTTACTCGTGTATCATTACTTGTGTTTATACCTTTTTACAACAGTTTATCTGCTAATTAGACAACTAAGTAATGGTCGCTCCCGCCGCGGATAAAATACTAAACCTTCAAAAGCCAACTTGAGCGTAATTGCCAACCAGTGTCTAATTTGTAAGGCTTAGCAAGGTGCAATGGGTTGGAGAGATAAGGCCACACAATTTACGCGCAGCTGCTCCCACCAAAAAGGTTTAAACTCCACATAATATACGAATGTGGTTTGTGCGATAAGCTTCCATCCACCCAAGGCGCCATAGGGTCTGGGTTGGATGAAGATGCAAAGTGTCGCTTGTTAAATCACGTGAACTCGTGTAAATCGTCTGTGGCGCTATGATATTATGTACATATCTACTTGTATGAGTACTTTGATGTATGTATGTGTATGTTCATACATACATATGCATATATATATGTGTGGATTTTCATCTAAAAGCATCGGACAATAGAGGACAGCGCTTATTCCTACGAGTGCTACCATTGTATGTAATTCAAAAAGGATTGTGTAGCTGCATGTCCCCTTTTTTTGGAATGTATGTATGTGAGACTCTATACATATTACAATGGCAAGTGATATGTTGGGTCGCAGTTGCAGGAGTGCAATCGGTTGATGTTGTAATTTGCTGTGCTCAATGACCAGGACATTGAATGATGCTATACATTTCATGGGACAAATGGAAAATGTATGTGCAAATTTAAGCGAATGTGAGTGTGCGTATGGGTGAGGCATACAAATTGTTACAAGTTGTGCGCTGCTTGCAAATAAATCGCAAAACTTTGCTACTTTACAATTCGAATCATTGATTGGTTTCAAGTAGGGATGTTAATCCCGGGATCCCGAACTTTTTTAAGTCCCGAAAATTATTTTCCAAAAATCCCGGGATTTTCGGGATTTGTACTTTCTAACGAATCATATGAAATGGAGTATAATAAGACTAAGTAGGACTAAATATTTCTTATTTATTTATGAATTATATTTCAATATTTTTTTTGTTAACTGTGGTACTAAAAGTAACTTGGGTTTTGTTAGCAACTAACTACAAATCGTATTCGTTGAATATACATACATATGAAAAAACTTTTTAGCAATAATTGGTATATATGAACGTTTTTGTTTTCTTTTTAATATAAAAAGCAATGCAAACAGAAATAACCAATTTTGGCTATATTTTTTTATTTAATGAATAAAATTTTTTTTATAAAAGTCTAACAAATTATATAACACGCATAATATAAATCCACATTTCAAAATTTGTACAAAAAGTATTAAAATTCAACAAATTTAAGCGATTTCCCCAAAAATTTCAAACTTTTTATTCAGAATTTTTTTTAATTTTAGGTTCGCAGTTTTATAGCCCATTAAACTTAACTAGGATGAGGTACATGTTTTATGTGGCTAAGAATTCGCATTTATTTTTAATAATTTTTTTCGCTGACGCTGCTAGGCGGTTTCTTCTATATAAAAGGAATGGTCGAGCATAAATACTTTGTATAGAAGAAATTCTGTGGACCCGTCAGTAAAAAAAAAAACAATTATCAAAAGTCAACGATATCTTGTAGGCACTTGAAACTAGCATTTAATTAATCATACTAAAAATTACTGGGCTATCAAATTCCATACCTAAATTTTTCTAAAATTTCTGAATAATAATAATAATAATAGATTGGCGCTTACACATATGTTAGTGTTTGGCCGAGCTTCTCCTCCGATTTGTGGCGTGCGCCTTGATGTTGTCACACAAAGGGGAGGGACCTACAGTTTTGCGCCGACTCCGAACGGCGATTGTATTTTTATGAGAAGCTTTTTCATGGCAAAGTGCCCTCGGAGGTTTGCCATTGCCTGCCGAGGGGCGACCGCTGTTAAGAAAAAACCTTTTTTCTAAATTTTTGCGATGTTGCTTTGGCTAGGGCTTGAACCCAGGCCTGCGGAGCGGAAGCGCGCACTGCTTACCACTACACCACAGCGGCCACGAATTTCTGAATAAGAAGTTTGAAATTTTTGGGGAAATTGGTTAAATTTGTTACTTTTTAATAACATTTGTACAAAGTTTGAAATGTGGATTTACTCGTATATGGTGTTTCTTATATAATTTGCTAGGTGTTTATAAAAAAAATTGAACAATAAATAAAGAAATAAATGTAGCCAAAACTGATCAAAATAAGGCGTTTCTATTATTTCTGCCACAGTATTTGTATGCCTCTATTGTAAAAAGTTACATGGACTTAGCTGATTTTTTATTTTAACATAAATTAATATGTATTAAAGCCTTCTACTTTCCGCTTGTTCTGCTTAAATTGTACTAGAAAAAAAAATATGAACTTCTTTCAACCACAATATACATTTGTTTACTTCTTAAGTTTTTTTGTATCGATCTTTTTTCGGCATATCTTAAGTTACTCTATCAGATATGCAAACGCATATAAATTTAACTATTTTTACTTTTAATAAAAAAGTATATTTAAAACTCATTTATTTATTATTTATCATATGGTAGGAGAGCTTCTCCAACAATTGAAGGGGTTAGAATCAAAAGGATCTAAGTAGGTCTGACATTGTTTTGAGATAATTAAGGTAAAAGTTGATTACTTATTGTAAATTCTGGGTAAATTCGTTTGAAACGTTTTTTGCCCGGCCAATAGGTGACACTACAATGTCCGAAATGACCTGAACCTCTTTGTCACCAAATAAACACTATATTTAACTATACAAATATGGGTATAACTTATATTTTCAAAAAATGTCACTTAGACCCTTATGATTCTAACCCCTTCAATTATGATGCAATTTTTTTCGAGTTAAGTTGTTGGAAAATAATGAATGTATAAATCCCGGGACTGATCCCGGGATCCCGGGATTGTAGTAAAGAGATTCCGAAAATCCCGTGATCGAAAAAATCGAAAAATTAACATCCCTAGTTTGAAGGTTGGCTGAGTTTTAGTGTGGCGCGTTGATTGTTGCTGACTGACAGTTATATTGTTGCCATCGCCAACGGCTGGAGGTTACTGACAGATTTAATTGTTTGTAAATTAACTGCAACGATTGACTGCATTAAGAACCAAAAGTTACCGAGGGTTGCAATTATGTGATGGCAGAAGAAATGCAATTGTAAGAGTTTGTGTTTAAAATGTTTATTGGACTCTAATTTGCATTTCAATTAGATAAATCGACGTTAAACCACGTTTCTATGTGTATATCTAGCACTTTTGGAGACTAAAATACAAAAGGTTGAATGCACAAAGGGTCAATTGGTGCGCTAAAAGTTAGCATCTGGTGTTCTTCAACTGAAAGTCACACATGTGGTTGCTTTGAAAAGATGAATAGTTTAAAAAGTATATCTCTAAATAAATTCACTTTGCAGTTTGATGCCGGATTAATTTCGAATACACTTGATAGAAAGTTGTTTACTTTTTTATTGGGTCTACATATCCAAATGAACGGAGATTAACCATAAGAAGATAGAAAGACCCCCATTGATATCTTTCTTTCGAACGTCATACTAATGAAGCTCCAAGGAAGCACAAACCGGTGGAAGGAGCTGCTTCAATTTGGTTCTATTGTGGCAGGGTGTACTTTACGGTAGTAAATCGAATAGAAATACCGCACCCATCTTTCGTGGTACATAGTTTACAAATGATTTATATAAATACGGTCAGAAACCTGTCATTCCACTTGTAAAAACCGCTGCTATTTATTACTAAAATACTTTTGTGTTAGTTGATGTTGTAGTCACGAGTCAAGGACCAACCGAATAATATACCCGTGTTTCCAATCGAACAGGTTTCCAGAATGGATAAAAAATCAATTTTTCATATCTTATTTTTTTAAAAGGTTCAGACAACATTTTTCAGAATCTTTTGATTATTGCAGGCACGCAGAGCTAACAAAAACTTGAGCCTTTGAGCTGCACTGATTTCTGGCCAAGCTTTTAAAAGATATTTTAGTTCTTTAAATTTATGATGAACTTGCTCGCTTTTAAAATTTATCTGCCGTTCAAACACATTTTTGACAACAGAATTTGTGTTTAAAGGATAAATTTTAAAATTGACTTGAAAACACGACCCTAAGTTTTTTTTAGTGGATTCAGGTCCACTATGATTAGCAACCATTAATTTATTTGCACAACAATTAATAATTAATTATAGTTAAAAATAATCATGATTATTTGCCTTTAAAAAAATAATCAAATAATTAAAAACAATCAATCAAATAATTAAAAGTAATCAAATAATTAAAAATCAAATATTTTTCCAATTATTTAAGTATTTGTATTATTTGATTATTTTTAATTACTATGACTATTTTTTTATTTTATTTATTTGATTATTTATAATTATTTGACTATTTTTAATTTTTTATCTTACTTATAGACATACATATGTAGGTACATACAGTGCCGGACAAAAGTATTGGCACAGAGAATTTTTCGCAATGTATGCAAAGTTTTTTTCTATAATCTATAATATATAATTTGTAGCCCATTAAATTTTAATGTAACAAAGTGCAAGTTGGACGGTGCTAGAAAATCGCGTGAATTTTTGGAATTTTTTTTTCGGACGGTATAACTTTCGAACATTCTTTGTATGAAAGAAAATACGTGAAAAAATTTCCAAAAATCAACGCGAATTTTTAACAACTTCAAACTTGCATTTTGTTATATTAAAATTTAATGGGCTATAAGACTGCATATCTAGAATTTTTATAAAAAGCCTGATTAGAAAGTTGCAAATTTATTGAATTTTCCTGAGTTTTGCACATGGTTTAGAGATTTTATTTTTACGTATTTCGTTGTTGTACAAAGTATATTTTTATAGAAAATTTGCGAAAAGAAATTACAGAAAAAAAATTTTGCATACATTGCGAAAAATTCTCTGTGCCAATACTTTTGTTCGGCACTGTATGTATACTATCTGCGTATTATTTTTGTTGAAATAAATCATGAAATTAGAAAAAAACCTAAAATTATTTAAAATAATTAAAAATAATCAAGTAATTATATTAATCATGTATTTAAAAAAATTAAAGATAATTGAAAATATTTGTCTTAATCTTGCAATAAACAAAATCAATTAACTAGTTAAATTTTCTTTTGAAAATAATTAATTATTAATCATCAAAAATGTGAAAATATTGGTATTTAATCATTAAACGCTTACCTAAAAATCCCCCTTTATTTAATAATAATTATCATTATTAATCATTTTTTAATAGGTCTGATTCAAGTGTTGATTCCTTCTTAAAAATACTTTTTACGAGAGACAGTGAAATGACAGGGACAATTGATTTTTGATTGTTTAAACTCGATGTACTATTTATATAGTGCCTTTCTAAGATGGAGTGCTCACGAATTGGGATATGCAAAGTTAAAGAGGACTATAAAATGCACGAGGCTCGGAGATTTGTAGAGTAATCCATTGCTCGCAAAGGAGCGATCTAAAATTAAACAACCAATATAATATGTATCACCACACAGTTCCTCAAAGAGTAAGAAAAAACTGTACAAAGTCCCGTGGACATAAGAACTTCACTCATACACCCCTCCATCCCCAGTCTTTTCGAACAGTCACGTGTCACACAAAGTTTCCCTCAGGCGACTTCTTAACGTAAATGCTTCTAATCTAACCGAGAAAAGTTAACGGAAGTCAAATGCATACAAATATTGGATATTCTTATCATGCGTGAAACATGCAATTTGTCTCCTGTAAGTAGAAAAACAGGATAATGACAGCAACGACAGGAAGGCGACAGCAAGAAAAGCAGAAAAAACTAATACATATATTAACGGTAAGAAAAAGTTTGCTATAAATAAGTAGACAAGACGAAGATATGGCGCGGATGAAAAGCGAAGAGTAACGGCAGAGGCAGACAATGAGCAACAACGGTTGAGAAATACATATGTACATCAGCTAACGAGTAGATCAGCTTATGCGCCTGTAAGTATGCAATGCTTGGCATATACATATTTATGTATGTATGAGTAGAAGTGTGTAAAGAAAGAAATTGCTTAACTTAAGTGAATGGTGTGGCATAACAATGACGACACAACGACTATGGACTACCCAAAAAAATTTGGTTGATGAGGGTGGTGCATGACGAGAGGAGTGGGAAGATAATGCATACACACACACACAGACAACGCTATTTATCTGTGTGTTAGATGTATGTACGCATAGTGATAAGCAAAAAATAGTGAACAAATATTTGTACAACACCTACATGCTTTGGCAAGTATGTATGTAGAAGGAGAAGCATGGAATAAGTTATTCTTGTTTTTACGAGTACCCATACGCACACCCACATATACTCGGTCGCATCTGTTTTACACTCCCTCCTTATGCGACTTGCTTTGCAACTTTTTCTTGCCAAACAGATTTTAAAGTTCATTGACATTTTTTCGATGCAACACACACATACACCCACGCATATGCAACTGCCAACAACTGGCAACTGTAGCATTTTAGTATGTTGTTGCACTTTGTATGTAGCCAGTCAAGCTGAAAGCAAAAATAGAGTAAGAAAAAATAAATGAAAAGGATTGTAAAAATACTCGTACCATGGTAGTGGCGTCGAAAAGTATGCAACGCCAAGTTGCAAGTCGCGACAATAAAGTTTATTTGATGTCAACAATGACGCCACAAATGCTGCTGCTGCTTCTGCCAGCATGCAACATGCCGGCCATCCACCCACAAACGAGCTACACTTCTACACCGAATTCGGTGGCTGGATTTACAAGAGTAGAGTAAACGCCGGCTTTGGGTTGTACAGTCAATTGTTGACCGCTCCCTGTGCTGCTCGTTTCGGTTTTTATTCCTGTTTTTGGGTGCGTTTGTGGTTTTTTCTTCAAATGTTTTCTTTTTTATTGAGGGCAAATGCAATTAAATTTGCTGACTTTTTTATTGTTTAATGACGTTCGATGGCACTTGATGATGCATTATTCCGAAAGCAAATAGCCTTGCACAGGGTAATTAGGGTCAATAAATGGAAGAGTGTACTCGTATTAATAATAGTTGAAAGTTGATGTTTGAATGGTGAAATGACAGAGCTGAGCAAAGGGATGACATATTTATTATCTATAATGGCTTTTAGGGATATTATTTGGTTAGAAATGTATTTGTAAGTAACCTGATATATGCAGGAATATTATATTTGTAGGTTTAGAATTAGGATATTTTGCTCTTTTTTATAGTAGACTGACTGTGGCCGATTTCACATGGACCGAATAGGTGTTGTCACATAGTCAGAATGGCGGCTTTGCCTTGAAGACCTTGAGACTTCAGAGCGGATTCTCTGCGACGGCCTTGCCTTGTCCAGACAAAGATCAATCCATTTTAACGCTCCAATGGTCGAACCCTTTGCAATAAATAATTCGCCTGCCAAGGCCTTATAAGGATTTATTAGGGAAGCCGAAGACATATTGGGTATACTGGGTTAGGGACTCTCTTTAAGCGAGCTAAAAGGACTTTCAGGAGTCAGTGTCTGTTTTTCCGTTACTAACTCTAGCAGAGGTGTATGCCTGGTTTTAATCCCTAGTCGGCAATCTTTGGTGAGCCTCCGAGTGTAATTCTGCTCTAAAGAAGTTTTTCATTCAATTCCCATTTTTCGTTTGGAGGCGGCGTAACACTGTGGGGACAATATCAATGCGCACACCATAAGTTCAAACAGAAGCTTAGCCAAACACTTAACAATAATATGAGCGCTAATCATTTTTTCCGATTCTATGGCTCTGAGAGCACTAAAAAACTATAAAAAAATGTGGGTTATATAAACAGTTTAAATTTTTCCGCGATTTCGCGCTCGGCCCCCTTGGAGTTGGTAGAGATGCTTTACTGCCATTGGGTAGCATCCAGGTTCGATCTCTAAACCTAGAAGCATCCAAATATCGTAGTAAACGCTTTTTGATTTTAACAGTTGTCGCCTTTTTGCAGACAATGACAAACCTCTGTGTGTATTTAGTTGAAGAAAAAGCCTCATCCTCTTGTTTTACAACATCAAGACGTACACCATAAGTGGGAGAAGTTCGGGCAAAATTATTCTTCTTGATCGGCGCTGTAACCGCCTAATCGATTTTTTGACCGAGTCCAAAAAACACGCTAAACATTGTTCTTCTGTGCCGACTGACGCCAACTGGAAATTCTGGGAGGAGCCAAGTCCTTCTTCACTTGGTCTTTCGATCGCAAAGGAAGCCTTCTGGAGCTGGAGCGTTTAGGTCTGATCGTAAGATATTGCCGAGCTAGCGGAGCCGCTGTGTTTTAATCCGCCGCACTATGTATGCATATATCATTGTAAAGCTCATACAGCTCATCGTTCCTTCACCTATGATATTCGCCGTCGCCAACGCGCAAAGGCCCGTAAATCTTCCGCAGAATATTTCTCACGAACACTCGAAGGGCAGCTCCATCAATGCTTCTGCGCCATATACCAGCACGGGCATTATGAGTGGCTTATAAAATGTGGTTTTTGTACGACGAGAGAGGACTTTACTTCTCAAATGCCTACCCAGTACAAAGTAGCATTATTATTGGTGTTAACGAAGGCTCCTAAATACACGAAGTCGTCTACTTTTCGAAATTATAACTGTCAACAGGAAAGCGAGTACCGAGACGCGTATGCTCTGACTGTTTGTCTGAAGACAGGAGATACTTCATTTTGTCCTCATTCACCACCAGACCCACGCGCTTTGCTTTTCTATCTATTTTCGAGAAGGAAGAACAGACGATGTCGTCGGCATAAGCCAGCAATGGTACGCTCTTGTAAATAATTATATCTATACATTTCAGTCCTGCCGCTTATTCATTAAGAGATCCCACGAAAAGACAGACAAGACGAAACCTCTTTTGGTATAAAACGGCTCAGAGAAACCCTTATAAAAAAATGTGAGTGACAAAAAGATTACTTTTTTTGAGCTAAAAAAAATGGGAGCAAAAGTTTGTCTTATAGATTTCCTTTAAACAAATTAAAATACACTTTTTGTTATTACCACGTTTATATCATTTCGCTTTCTTGTTAAGATTTCAGTATTATTATTATAGGGAAAGTTATGCAGTGAAGACACAAAAAGCTTTTTCTGAAGCGGGTTGTGTCTTCGATCGCCCGAGTTCAGCGCCACCTGTGTTCCAATAGTCCGAACTTGAATTGAATGAAATTAATTGCTGCTCATATGAACATATGTATGTTGAAAGAGACAATAAATAAAAAGTTAGTTTCATAAAATACAAAATGAGAATATCGTTGAATTATTTTAATATCTATTACAAAATGTTATACAGGCAAGAATAAAAAGTTTACAATATTAAATAACCAACTTTTTAATACACTAGGCTTATGTAAATGGGCTAAAAAGTAGAAAATAACTTTTCCTAGACTCATTGAATTCGTCTTGATAAGTTTCGATTTTCAAAATTTTAACAATAGTCATTATAAACAATTTTTGATACTTAATTTGACAAACGTGTATCACTTTTCATGGCGATTCAAGTACATATCTACATATATTACATGCGCCCCACCTTTTTCATATTAAAGGGCTGTCTGCGCTAAGAAAAACGAAAAATTCATATAAAATGACGCACAAGAAATGGAAAAAAAATTTTCTTCTATAACAATTTTTTAAATCAGTATGGAGCTCTCAAGAAAAAAATGCTCTAATATTTATTTCTTCAATAAAATTTACAGCAACAGCAAAGTACTTTTTCAAGCAACAGAAATAATGAAAAATATTTCTTGTGATTTTTCTTGAGAACTGCAGACAGCCCTTAATATTTTTAAAACCAAAACTTATCAAGACAAATTTCATGAGTCTAAAAAAAATGTTTTTTTACTTTTTGTTTATTTACATAAACGTAGTATATCTACTATTCAAAAGTTTTTTATAAATTATTTTTTCTGCACTCCAATTTATTTAGCTTTTTGGTTATTTTAAAACCAAAACTGAATTGCGCAGCATTTTTTTAAGTTTATTTATTTTTTAACCTCTTTTTTGTTCAGCAGTTTGTCATTGCGAACCGATCGCACAGCACAATTGGCTAACTGCATCTGCGACATTGTTGGCCAATCACAAAAAAGTAGTTTCTTTTTACTTTAATATTTACTCGCGCTGGATGGTTGAGCTGTCAGCGTTTATGGTTGGCCGATCGCCTTCATTTGTAATTGATTGCTTAGGGAGTTGTCGTTGAAAATGGCAACGCCAACTGCAGGCATGAAACATCATATTGTTAGCCGGTACGAAGTGAAGGCAAAATCGCTTTATTAAATTATAGAACCACATAATACATAATACATATGTACATATGTATATAGTACATATATAAGCATATTGTTGTTCATGCTACCGATGCACATATGTATGAATGTATTGTTTCCACAGATCATTGTCATGCCTTGCTGTCAACTGCAATTTGCAAATGAGCCGCCCTTTTATGTAAGGTGGAATGCACAGCAGCAACAACGAAACAACAACAACAACACATGTTGATCGGCATTACAACGGTCGAACAAATTAAATGGCTGCTGGTAAATTATAGTGTCGCTGTCATTGAGCCGCGCTAAACTGGTTCAAGCTTGCCGTTGAGGGCGTGTCAAAAGGGTCGACATTTATATATGTATATAGAAGTACCATATACATATATACACACCTTCACGCATATTTGTATAGCATTACAGAAATACATATGCGTTGGCAGCTGAAGCTCAATTCAGGCAGTGCATTTGGTTAGTAAAAACCTTATAATTTAACTGGCAGATATGTAGCAACGTTAATTCATGCAAGGTTGAAAGGTATTTTAGCCGAACCACCAATAAGAAAAATTCAGCACACGAAAAATACCTACCGAAAACTGCTTGCACTGCTAGTACGTTTGTTACTTTGCATACCTTTTTCGGTGTTTACAAAATTTAAGCTCATACACCACATAAAAATGTGCTTTCTCAAGTTGTCAGTCCGTAAGCCAGGCAGTGTGTAACTCCTGCTAAAAAAGTGTTGATTACTGTTAATTCGTCGTGGTTGATTAGCGTTGCATTACAGTGAATGCTGATCCTGACAGCGTGACACAGTCTCGAGGAGCTCAAGCTGTCAAGGCAAATTAATTTTGATGCGCGCAGTTGTAATAACACCACATTTACGATTTTTATGTGCGTGTTTGCATATACATAGATACTACATACCTACATACATACATATCGTACATATGTATATGTAATTTAAGGCTTCAAGGAAAGAAGCGTGGGAATTTTTCAAAATAAGCAAACTATGTTTATGGTTGTTGGCCTTCTTGTGGCACTCTTTGAGTGTCTCTAAACAAAATAAGAAACCTGCTGAATGAGTCCCAGATGCAGCTTCGAGCAAAAGCGGTGAAACTTTTGTTAACCGCAAAA
Source organism: Rhagoletis cerasi (assembly GCA_029783565.1). NCBI lineage: Eukaryota > Metazoa > Arthropoda > Insecta > Diptera > Tephritidae > Rhagoletis > Rhagoletis cerasi. The sequence continues at coordinate 18,816 of JAPVRG010218828.1, read as the reverse complement.
CAAATAAAAGAATCGACGATTTTTTTTTTTCAAAATCCCTTGTGAAATATTTTCGGGACATGGAAAAAAGATGCCTGTCCAAAGCGCAGCCCTTAATATTAAAATTTAGTGGTCGCCCATCGCGAATTTCTATTCTCCATTTCAATAGCGCAGAACTTTTTTTTTCAATTTCGAAACTTTATAAATATGTAGCTCGTTTTTAAGTCAGCGTATCGGAATGAGCGATATACATATGTATGTTTTTGAAGGAAATTGAAGGCTACAAAAAAGGTCTCTCATGATTTTTCCATAAATTCGCTCCTCCAAAAGTTATTCATTCTTAAAGTCGAATAAATTCAATAATTTTTTTTTTAAATTTGCGGCAAAATGTTAAAATTTATCAATACAATATCAATATCATAAAATTTTTCTTGGAAAAACTAAAATAAAAAAAAAATTTTTAATAAATTTTAACATTTTGCCTTCACTTTCCTTCAAAAACGTCGACTTAAAAACAAGTTAAAAAATTTCCAAATTTAAAATTTTTTTCCTGGGTTTTTTAAATAGAAAATAGAAATTCGCGATGAGCGACCTCTAAATCTTAATATTAAGGCCAGGGCCCGAATCACGGCTTCCGTGATCGAATGAAACGCTATTCGAACCGAGTGAAATAAAATGACAGCTGTTTTCTCTCCAATACAATTTAAATGGAAAAAGCGAGCTCACTATCGTACCGTAATCTCAAAAAACAAATTTCGAATCGAATTTCATTCGATCACGGATGCCGTGATTCGGGCCCTTTCTTTTTTCAACGTACAGAAAAAATTTCAGAAGGAAATTTGAAAAAAAATTTTCGATTTTTTTGAAGGAGTCTAATAAACATGTACATAGGTCTATGACCAAACGCCAAATAAGCGTCACTGTTCCACTAAAGGCTGCAAGCTGCTCTAGCGATCTCTGAATCATCAAATGTCCATGCTTCTTGATGCTTCACAAACCAAGGATTAGGTAAACTAATCATGATTTACTTTGAAAGGAATTTCCGTCATCCATTGTAAAGTTTGGTTTGGAGACAAACGGATTTCGGCGTTGTGCCATCTTCAGTGTCATTTTTCGTTCTGTCTGGTTCGAGCTTTTTGTCTCTAATTTATGTTCATTTAACTAAGGAAAAAAACTCGAACCAGAACAGAACAGAACGAAAAATTACACTGAATATGGCACAACACCGAAACCGGTTTGTCTCCAAACCAAACTTGACAAGGGAAGACGGAAACTCGTTCCAAAGTAAATCAGCTTGCCAACCTGTCGGAAAAATCAACCAACATTTATAAATAAACTAATCATGTTCACGATATACGGATAAGTGGTTTGGACCAAGAAGTTGAGATTGGGTTTTGCAAGAGAACAACGACCCGAAACATCGAAATCGCTTGCGCAGCAGTTGGAAACAAGGTCATAGGATTGGCCCAGTCGCCAGATGCAAACCTGATCGAAAATTGCAATAATGAAGCTGAAACTTCTCTGAAATCTGTAGCGTCTGTCCACTATGAGGTGCGGCTGCAAGCGGGTGTTTGCCTTGGCGCAAGCTTGGTACACGCCACGTAAATGCCACTTTCAATGGAAAAGCGACAATGGAACAAGATAGCGCCGGTTAAGTTATGTTGGATGAATGGATGTAAGTGATCCAGCCCTGAAAGTATTCGATGCGAGGTTGAGGAAGGCCTCCTCTTCGATGGAAAGATCGGCTAGAGAACGACTCTCACTCGGTGCTTCTAGTTGGCGCCAGCTGTTAAGAGGTTGCTACGACTCGGTCGAAATTGCTTATTATTGCAGCAATCAAGAAGAAAAAAATATTTAGAAAATTGTTACTTTAAAAGGTATTGAAACAAATTTTGTTTTCACAAATAGGTAAACTTTTTTTTCAATCAATTCGCGTTCTTCTAAGTTATAGCTTAATATCAAGCGAAACTACCGGAATCAGAACACTGCGATTTTGACTGACAGTCAAGTGGCTATTAAAGCCGTCAGATCTCATCAAATAACATCTAAACTGGTGATGGAGTGCCTTGATAAGCTTAGCTCTTTATATGACCAACCGAGTTTGGATTCCCTGGCTTCCGTGACATATTTACTGGTATTGAAGGAAATGAGATTGCTGATTGAGAAAGGAGCATTAACCCCTTTCATCGACTCAGAGCCCTTCTGCGGCATAGGAAATGCCGTACTCTCTTTCTGGCCGGGCAGGAAGAAGAGGCTCAAAGAAATGAGTACTGGGACAATCTACCAGGTCTAGAGCATTCCAAAGCGCTAATAATAACAAGAAGTAGTAGCTTTAAATTATGTTATTATGATACGAAAAAATAATCAGGTAACTGCTAGGTGTAAGGATTTCGGTAGCGCTGACTGGCAAGGGGGAACGTCAAAACTTTCAACGATGGACAAAAAAGTCAAAAATAAGAACTTTACTAAATTGTAATGGCTTTTTAAATTACAAACTACTGCATCGTCTTTTCCTCAAATAATTAAAAACTAAGAGAATGAAAAGAAGAAAGGCAGATATTGTAGCATAAATGTTGAAGGTCATGGGAATACAACGAAAGGAAGTTATGTGCAGAAATTTAAAAGAACAAGAACAATGATCTTAATTATGACTAATCCCAGCGAGCAACGTAAGCATACAACAACTAACTACTACTAATGCAACAACACTACAAATAAATGCGAATTGATAGAATTCCCAAGAAAATGCAACGCACGTGAGCGCCCAATATAGTTATTAACTGCAAAAATATTAAATGAAATAAAACAAAACTGAAAGCAACGGGTAGTCAAACCAACCAGGCAAAAGGAAGGCAAACACAAAATTAAAATGCATTCAAAAAAGCGAAGCGAACAACAACAATAACAGCATACATAGGTAAAAATTCGCACTTAGCCGCCGAGAAGAGTCAGTCACTGGCATTCTCAAAACAGCGTAGCAAACAGCCGAGAAAACGATGCGACGTGACAGATTACAAAACGTTTGACACCATGCCGCGCCGCATGCACTGCATTCACACAGCCCATGCAAAAAGAAAAATGCTGAAAAATAAGAGCAACATGCATGAAAATTGTAAATACACATGAATGTATGCATACATATGTATGTATTATGCAGCATCGCGGAGTACAAATAATAATATTGCACGCAGCTGTAGAGCAACAACACTCTAATGCAAGTTTATATAAACTTGCCACACATCTTATGTAGTTGCGCATGTGCACACACCGGTAACAGCAGCGGCGCGCCGCAGTGGTAAAAACAGCAGCTGAGTGAGCAAATCAGTGCAATCACTGTCCGCCACTGAGCGCTCTAATATGATTTAACCTCCATGAATTGTCGTCCACAACAAAAGCAATAACAGAGAGCAAGTGTGGGCTACCAATAATAACTCGTTGCCCAGAGGGTGAGACAGGTGGCATATGCAGCAGCACCAACAGCCTGCCACCGTGTCAGTGGCGCATTTGGCCGTGGTCATAGACATGATGATCATCGCACAGCACACGCGGCAGCACAGCACAGCACAGCATAACGCTCCTTTGCCGGCGCAAATTAATAAGCGAGCAATCAGCTTGCAACCAAGCGGCAGCAGCAACAACATTTAGCTCGAGATTGGAGCAACCGCAGATGATGGTGATATAAAAAATAAACAAGCGCATCGTGCGCGTCGAAAGAATGCCGCTGTTGTTGCTTTCGTTGGCAGTGTTGTTGGCGCTGTTAGTGTTGCTGTTGCTGCTGGCATGTAGTACGCTATCTCTATTCCTTCTCGTTATTTGCTAGAATTGCACGTACTATGGATTCATCCCATAGTGCGCCGTTTTCACATTCATTTCCCAGTGTGTTTGTTGGTATTGCGTTCTTTCAGTGCCTAAGGCGATTTGATTTGCCTCTGCAGCAGCGGAGTGAGCATGAAGTGAGCACTTACAACAAATTAAAAGTAACAAAAATGAATCGATAGAGTAGTAGTTTATCTGTAGTTTATAGTGGCAACGAGCGGCCGTGTGTTTGTTACTAACTTTTCTAGGGCTATTCTGTTGTATTTCACCTGCGCATGCGCAGCGGTATTTTAGTGTGAAGGCGTTCGAGTATTTCTGCAAATGCACCCTTTTCCTAAATGTCTGGGAGTTGCTATCTTCATGTTTTTTAATTTACTTTTGAAAGCGTTTTGCATTTGTTATGCTAGGCCCCATCTAGACATATGTAGATGTTGCTTAGCCAACTAGGCTACCAGCTGTATGAACTCAATTGCTGCCAAACGATTTTAATTGGACTGAAACACGATCATCGTCTTATAACATACATACATATGTAAAGATGGGATTTCTTCATTTCCATTATCGTCATTATTGCGAACATCATTAGTATCACTCGAAGTATCTTCGTTTTCGTGTTGATTGACGCTGATAGTTATTGTGTGTAGTGGATTGCCGCTTCACTTATGCGTGTAATTGACTTGAAAGTTATGAATTTTATTTCGATTGCAAATTTTATTTTGTTTACATTAATTTCATTTTTATTTCTGCTACATACAGAAGTTAGTATCAGTTGTTTTATGCCTTGACTTCAGACAGCAAAGCACATGTGCATGAAGTTAGTGGAGTGAATGATTCAAATTGATACAAAATTCAAATGAAATGAAATGTTATAATAAAAGTAATAAAACTAACCAAAATCAAGCGACTTTTGAGACAGCTTTTGAATTATGCGAGTTGAGATTTCATTGGTGTATCTTCAACTACGGACTCAACTCCAAAAACCTGCGGCTTTTGATGTTGTTCATCGAGGAATAAAAAATGCATTTCGTCCTTTCATAATAAGGAATTTCGCAACAGCGGCATTTGAAGAAACTGAAGAGTCAACCAGCGAAATTGAATTACACAGGGTGTTTTGCAGACGGTTGAACATACGCAAATGGGGGATAGTAGGGCCTTTTGCTATGTGTTTAGCCCCAAAAATTTGACTTAGGCCTCTATCGTTTTTTTTTTTTTTTAAAGATTTTTTTAATTTTAATGAAATTTGTCATTTCCGAAACTTCAAACCACAATAACTGTATAAAAAATGAGAAAACTGGCAACATTTTTTTTTCTAATTTTTATCTAAATTAATAGTAGAATCTTATAAATTTGATATTTGACGCTAAAATAAAAAAATAAGAATCTTAAAAAAGAAACATGAGGCCTAACGGTAAAAACGAGTCATATTAAAATCACGGGTAGTTTTTTATTTCACTTGGCACACATATCAACTTTCTAATAAAAATTTCTGATAAAAATTTAACTTGTGCTGCAATGTGTTAATGGTCATTATTTTATGAGAATGGTATCGCCGATTTCAAGTGGCACACTGGTATTAAATTATGTCAATATTTACAAGACGAAGCATATTTGCGGGCAATTAAGCGTGAAATTTTTCAAAAAGGCCAGTTAAAGAATTATTTTTATACAAGTATTCACGTAAGTTTCACCCCAAAACGTTCAGTGATTAAAGTTGTTAATGCCAAGCGACAACAAAAATTGAAAAAAGACGTAAAACAATTAAAAAAGCACTTCGCATTTACATGTACAACAAGTACAAGTACAACAGAAGGGCATAGAATGAAGCTGAGCATGGTCAGCTAAATTTAGTTGCATTCGCAATCATTTATGAATGTATGTACATACATATTTGCGCAACCAAATTCCGGACTATCGTTTCGCAAGAAAGTTAAGCGGAAAGGTGAAAAATATTTAATTGCAAATGTAAGATATCGTTTTCAATCAGTGCTAAGTACATATGTAGATACATATGTGTGTTAGAGTATTTACGCGGCGCATTAGCAAGAAAATAAGAAAAAAATTAATAGTAAAAGGATTTTGAAAATAAAATAAAACTTGCTCGTACTAAGCACACGTGCACGTACGTATGTATATACAGTGTCGAAAACATAAATAGGGAAGAGATATTTTAGCATTCTTTGGCTATTTCGTTTATTATTTATTATTTTATGAAAGTGTAGCTCGTTATCTAACAAAAACCATTTAAGTAAAAATTTGAAACTTTATACAAAAATTCGACAAAGTTTCATCAAAATGTTGAGCTTTTTAAAGCATTCTGAGTATGCAGTTTTGTAGCCCATTTAATTTTAGTACAATAAAGTGCAAGTTTGCGCTAGCTAGGACTTACCGCTGATTTTTGCCAATTTCATGTGTTGATGGTGTTATTCATTTTCTTCATACAAACAAATTGACGAACATCAACATCAAATTGCCAAAAATCAACGGTAAGTCCTGGCTACCGCAAACTTGCACTTTATTGTACTAAAATTTAATGGGCTACAAAAGTGCATACTGATTCAAAAGTGAAATTTTGATGAACATTTGTTAAAATTCGTCGAATTTTTATAGATGTTCTACAATGTCTGAAATTTTGATGAACATGTTTTGTTTTAGAGAGTAAGCTATATTTGCATATTAAACATTTTTTAAACAAAGAAAAATAGCCGAAACTTGCTAAAATATCTCTTCCCTATTTACATTTTCGCCACCGTAATTACGCTGTAATAAGATAGCTGGCATAATTTTTTGGTAACCCGAAATTTACAACAAGTGACGCAGGGGACACAAAGTGGAAACGCTGATGAAAATTTAAGTTGCAGAGGCATAAACTTACACCGGATGTCGTTGGTATGAATTTGTTAAGCTAATTACTGCTTACTAATGAAAAAATAAATAAAACGTAAATATAGAATTCCTAGTATATTTCTATATGTGCGCAAATTCAAAATATTTTACGTAAGAAAATAACATGTATGATGAAAACGAAGGCATTCGAACGTGAGGGGCGCATTTCAATCAATTTTAAGCCACAATACAACTTCTTTAATTTTTGAAGTTTTGATTTCATTTGCAAAAAAATAACTTTCATACAAATTTTTATATTTTTTTTTCATTGAACTTTTACTAAAATGACGTCTTAAGCTGCAACCTCGATTAGTTAGTTGGTAAAACATTCCGAAGGAAGCCAGTAGTTTATTGCTTTACAGAAAAAAGTCAAAATTGAAATACGTTGTTTTGCGAAAAACGCATAGAAATGCAAATGCCTACAGTTTAAGCAGTCAACCACAGAAATCGTGATCAAATTTACCAGCCATTAAATAAAAGAAAATATTCAAGGCAAATTACAAACGTAAAAAACGTATCGCATAATTTGGCATTATTTTGCACAAAAAATTATTAACCGTTGTCAACACATATTGACAACAACAAATGAGCTAGTCACGTTCTACAAATCAACACAGTCGATAATAACCCTGTGGGAAATTCTACTACTTTAAAGGCAATTTAATAAGTAATTTTTCCTTTCTTCTTATAAGCATCAGTTTATTAACATGGCGAGGTCCTAGGAGCAAGTCAATTATCCGATTCTGCATTTCTTCAAAATCAGTATCTTTCGTTTGAATACGCTTTCGTTCTGCACTTCACAGATACTTTTTCATAGTTCGGAGATAAAACACAAGTTTCAATTACAATGAGCAAGTCAAAAGTGCGATTCTGCATATGTTTCAAACTACTTTCAAATGCATTTGGCTTAAACAAACTTCAAACTTTATTTCCAACTACTTTCTCAATTGATTCTTTGTTGAGATTGTCTACTTTTTCCTGGCAGGGTAGGTACGAGTACAATATTTGACATATCCACAACCTGGCAATTGCCGCAGCAGAGCGTGTTGCTTAAGGTGACGCCACTGCTGGTGCCAGATATCTATCACCCTTGTGGCGCTATTCGCAGTCGTACTTTGTTACAGTTTTTATTTCTTGCACAAATACGAGTATTTTTTTACCGAAAATACCGGGATTACTACTATTATATTTATCCGCTGCCAAGTTGTGGGCGTGTCCTTCGTCCACCTGCGAATTTGAAAATTAAATTTTCTCATTTACGCTCACAAAAGCGTTTATTAACTGGTATCACTGTTATTGTCGTTCAACAGTGTCCGTCCAAAAGCGCTGATCACTTGACCATTTGATTGTCATTTTGAATGTGCAGCTTTGCTTTTTTTGTTGTACATATGTATGTACAGACTATGTCAATGCAGGTAGGTAGGTAGGCAGGTGGGTAGTAGTATGTAGTATTTTGACTGCATTTTTATGCTGTTCTTTCTTGCTGCTAATTTGATGCTATTTTTCCATTTTGAGCTTGCCGGAGCTGGCTTGTAGTGGCGCCAATGAATATAAATGTGCGATTTAGCTTTTATTTGGTGCATTCAACAAATTCGGAGTTAATAAATCTTTTGAAATTAATGCATACAAGACTTTTATATGGATTTGAAGTGTTTCATTTAAATGTGTGGGCATTTGAAAAAATCAACGGGAATAATCAAAAATAATGGCGGCGATTTTGTAGTGCCATAAATATGCAATAGTCAATTTAAATTACTTGTTCTCTTAATGGATGTCTTGTTTAATTTTTTTTTATATTTCTTAGGCTAATGATGCATAATAAGCACTTGAAATTGTAGCATATCTCACGTTATATTTTAATGTAAGAATACAATCGAATATTCTTGCAAAGATCGCATGGAAAAGTGAAAATTTTCGACTAAACTCAAAACACATAAGCTTTTCAATAGCAAAAGCGATGTTTCCTGTGAGAGGTCAGAAATCCTCGGTAAGCTCGTTAAGTAAGATACAGCTTCCACCATGAGAACATCTAGATTGAACGATTTCGAACAAATAGGTAAGCTAAATCCCTTAGAGCAATCGGAAGAGTTAAGTACTACGTGTAACATCAATATGCATAGTAGATCAGTTCTTTTTTATTTTTTGAAGAGTAAAATCTTTAGAGAACTAATAACAAATTCCGGCAAACCAGTTTCAATGCAAATTTTATTAAAAAAAATCCTCTTTTTTTAACAGTGTGATCACTGAGCGAAATTTTTCGCTGCCAACCTGTCTAAACATGCATCATCGGGAATTTCCTAATTCTTACTGCCGTTATTTACATTAGCATTCTTTCATGGCTAAGTCTGTTTTCATTTGGTTTAAAAAAAATAGTACCACATATTTGTATAAGAAAAGCACAAATAAATGTGCTTGTGTATATACCCAAAATTTACTTGTGTTGTCAATAACTCTGCAAATATATGCTAGGTTATTGTATATTTCAATATTTTAACAGCTGTGTGTTCTTTTCAGAGGTATTTCCAGCTAACGCATTTAATGCCCTAAAATTGCACGAAATTTCAGATGGAATGAAAAAGTTTGATAAGTCACCTTTCAGAGGGACCAAGCTCGCTTTCAAGTCTGCTCGTTCGTTGGCGAAGGAGGTGAGAAGAGAGGGGAAGAGTACACATTCCTCCGTACCGTCAAGTCATTTTAAGTTGTCTTGTCTCTTTTGATATTTTCGTTGCTTCCCGTTTAAAGTATCAAGAACTTAAATTCAATAAAGTTGACGCGTATGAAAGCAAACAGAAAACACAAAAGAGAATGCGGAAAAAATTGCTTTCAAGATCTGACGTGTCTGAAAAGGGGCTAAGAGAAATAGGCTGAGCTATTCCATAGAACTTATGCAAACAAAAGCTTATTCCACGAATTTTAAAACGATAACGCACAGAGTGTTCACAGCTTCAGTAGTATATCTTTCTATAGGTACAATATACATACATATGTATGTACGAGTAGGGGCATTCCAAAGTAATGGGCGGGATATTTTAAGTTGTTTTTGGTTTTGGTTTTTATTTCCCATCAATTTTCATATTCTCTTACTTTGTTGCTTACACTTTAAGTAATTTTTCTTTAACCATCAATTTGACAAGTTTCAAAATGTTAACACTTGAACTCAGATATAAGTGTAATACAAAACTAATAAAGTATAAAACCTTAGCATATAGTTTTCAGAGAAAATTGACATTTTCTAAGAGTGACGGATGGGACAAAGATGACTCCCGCCTCTCTGAGTTGATGGCGTCGTTTCCCAATTTTAGATTTATGTAGTAACTTGCCAGTGTTTTAAAGTTCATAAATTGTACTTTCTATTTGGTTAATTATTTGTTGTATGGTCACATTCAATGCACGAGAAATGCCTTGACAACTTAATGAAAAAATATATCAGCAAAGTCGCACTACTACTGCGTTTATAACAGTAAAAATAGCGAAAATAGCGAAAATAGTGAAAAATAAATCGATAAAAATCTATCTCTAGGGAATTCTTGTACCTGCTTTACTGTGGTAACAGTTTTAAACACAATATATGTAATATATTTTTTGACCTGTTGTGTCGTCTTCGCTGGAATGACCCAGTACATATTAACTTTACAAGGAAACTGTGAATTTTCTAGTTGTAATTTAATAAAGTAGACTTTCGGTACAAAAGGTTCAAATCCAAAAGGTTAAATTTAAAAAAAATTAAGTCCTGTTTGTGATTTGGACTTATGTAGGTATTATCTGTTTATATGTTTGCACCACATTTGAAATTTTGCAACTTCTTTTCCATATACCTTCTGCGAACCAAAATATTGATATCTTCTTAGCGATTTTGTTGGGTTTATTTGCCCAAAACATTCACAGTTAAGATCTAATCATTAAAGGAATTTATGTCGGAAAGTATCTGGTCGACTAACATCAGACGCAACAGAAAAAAATATAAGTAATGAGTAAATTGAGGTTTAAAATTATCGCTACGTAAATTAAATTGTTTATATGTGCATATGTATATTATAAAAAGGGGCTTACGGCTTAAAGAAATATTTGATTGTAGATGGATATTTGAGTATTAAGGGATACAAAAGTAGATAAGTAGCATTGTTGAAAATTGATATACACATAGGGGAAAAAAGTGGTAATAAATATTGAACAGCAAGACCTGTGGACTTTCAAACACTTTTTTGAATTTTCGTAGCGCAGTAACTCAGCCTTAAGATTTAATTTAGTTTTTTCTTTCATCAGGCATGGTCACTCGGTGGAAATAGGAGTGCAATTGTAGCCAAATATAAACTCAGGTCAGCTTAGAAATAATAGCTTTTTTCTTGAAGCTCGGACTTGCATACCGCTCACTGGCTGCCCATAATCTTGGTATATTTTTTTCTTTTTTTCATTCCATTGGAGAAGGTATCTAATATTGTAACGTACACAAAGTTTTTGCGTTCATATAGACTGAAGTTCAAGTACTTGAAAAAATGTTAGCTGAAATCCTTCATCATAGCGCAGTTACTTATTTCAGTTCAATCTAGTTATCTATAAGTTCTACTACCTTGTGTACACAATTAATGAATGAGCAAGACCCTGGGAAATTCGCAAAAAAATGTTACTGATAAAACTTGGAAAGTGAATAGGTTAATTGTTTAACGACATCAATAGTGGTACAAAAAATCTTTTCATTGACACTTCGGAAGTGAAAATTGGAAAGTATTCCAGTTTAAAAAAATCCGAAGGCCGAAAATTTTTTACAAAACACTTAATTTTTAGAGGCATGTGTAAGTGCTCTTCAGCTCACGAATGACACTGAAATGAGGCAAAATATTTTTGGGGGTGAAACAAAAACTACTTTTCGCGAGGCATCCTAATGTGCATACTTGCACAATTATTTCTGAGTTAAAAACATTATTTATAAATATTAATATAAATAATTGATTAGTTTCAATTACATGGCCAATGGCACCACCAATTGCAAACGTGCCGGGTGAGATGGCCATACACGCTCCGCACCTTAACCGCGTCGTGTGCTATTGTTACTAAATCAGCAAAAATTTTGTTCTTCTTCTTTTTGGCTAATGCGACTAAATCAGCAAAAATTTTGTTCTTCTTCTTTTTGGCTAATGCGATTTATTTCGCACGCTCACGTTAATAATAATAGCAAATCGTCGTTCGATTGCAATTGAAAATCCACATACGCCATGGCGTCGGCGATGATGAGCGAGCGAGTTGTTGAATGAAATACAAATACAAACAACTACAATGAGCAGGTGTCTGCGAGTTGTGAGTGGGGACGTGCTGGACGTAAGGCAGGTAAATATGACTATTGGTTACTGCCCTGTCAGCACTTTTAAAATTTTTTATAACAAACAAGCGTTAGAAGGGTACAGGCACAGCAAAATCTACAGTAGAAGCTATACACATTACAAATGTTAAATTCTTAAAAACGTTGCCCTTTAAACCCTGTAGCATTACCAGATAAATCAGGTATAATTCAAGCAATACTGTTCAGTTGGATACACTCAAGTAGTACATATGTACCTATAGAAATAAACAGATGGGCAACTGCGATTTTTCGAAAATGTTTGGCAAATTGGTTGCCACTTTACACACCGACTAAATTTTTGTTGTAATATTCTTGAGTAAGCATTCGCAAATTTCGTCTGTTTCGATCTATTTTTTTTCTTTGATAAAATATTTTTATGTACATACATTCACACATACATATGTATGTACATTAGGGTGCATTACTCTCCAGACAAAAAATAGGTACTATTTTTCCGTTTTTCCGTCGGAATTATAAAATTTAATATATTAAAGAAAATTGGAAAATTATCAAGATTTACGTGATCCAATACCTCCCAAAATCGAGTTTTTTTAAATAAAATTAGTTTTTAAATATATTACAGATCATATCACGTAAATTTTAATATTTTTCCGAAATATATTTGACGCAGGTCTTAAAATATAATAAACTGACTCTTTTTTGTATGCAAAGTGATGCGCCCTAATGTACATATGTATATAAAAACAGCAACTTTTTTGTTGAGTCACCCTAATGTATGTACATATGTATGTATGTCGGTACAACTGTTTATTGTAAACATATAATATTTATTGCGCATCAATTCGCTTTTGGATTAGTGAATCAATTGAAAATATTGGTTTTTAGGTAATTGAGCGCATCATGTTACCATTGAGTGATTCTCCAATGAATGGCCGCGAATAGTGGAATTTTCTAGGTGAGTGAGACTGTCTTCCAAAGAGCTTTTAGCACATTAGTGGTTGAGTTAATGCAATTAAAATCCTATATCCTTATAAACTAGAAACTAGTAAGTAGATGCATAATATCAAATATTAAAATACAAGCGTATGTTAAGTTTAAGCAAATATTCTTAATGAGGGATTGCAAGAAAAGTTGCATCTTGAAAACTTTAAATTTTAGAGGAATTTTCTTGGACACAACACTTATTGGTTTTCGTTCTTGTATCAGGGACCGTAACTACGAGTATTATAATGTTTATATTAAACATCGTAATTTACTGGTGGTAAAAAATTTAAATTTTATCTACATACGAGGGCAGTTTGATAAGTCAGTTACTGTTCGAATGAAATATTTTTTGGGCAAGAAAAAAAATATTTCTCAGCAACGTCTTTCAGCTTGACACCTTTAGTTAATAGGTCAACAAAATAGGCCATTTCTTTAGCTTTGAAAGCTTTCGGCTGGGGCTAAATCGGGAAAAATATGCTGGCTGAGGGAGATAGCAGTTCTTAGCCCAAATTTATTAACTGATGGTAGTTGACAAGATCGGTGTTGCATTTAAAGTTACTATATAATAGTGAAGTGCTGTACGTTGGTAAGAGCATCACTTGCGAACGACTGCACCGATCTGGCTAATTTTAGTGTTAAACAGTTCGTAGTAAATATGCGGAGTAAGGTTCTTACGGAATGAAAAATTGGAAAAAATGCGAGGCAAATAGGAAAATTTTTGAAAAGAAACTGGAAGCGAGTTTTCCTAAGAGCTTTTCACCAACTTAAGGCCATAACTCGCGAGTTTAATTTATTTAAGGTGTGGTAATTAGGTTCCTAAAAAGGAACAGCTAGCTAGTGCTGGCAATGAGTTATTGGAAAAACTAGTACTTACTGTTTAATTTGGTTACAATTTAGGGCATTATTTATTTGATTGATCATCATGATTTTGAAAAAAAAACTCCGCTAGACATACTTGATATGTACTGCAGATAAGATCGCCCTAAGATTAGGTCTTGACTAGGCTGCGACTAACGCATAAGTTTCATGGATAAATCTTAGATAGAGCCATAGATGATATACATATGTAACTGTCACATCACGGAGGACGATATAGGTTGTGGCGAAACAATTTTCCAGAGATTCCAGTTTTCACAGACGTTTCCAAAATGAACATGTGAATAAGATTTGTAGCTTTGAGAGAAGCTTACAGACTTCCAGACTGCTGTAGTGTCTTTAAATCTTAGGTCAATACAATTAGGCTTGAAGTTTTCGGGAGAAAGATTTAGCGGAAAATTTACAGGCCTTTATGCGTTGACAATTGCTGTACGAGCTTTACGACAAAGTCCAAGCGAATTAAAATACAGCGGCTTCGCTGGCTCGCTTATATCGTACGAAAGGAAAAAACCAGCTGGAGATGGACTTGGCCCCATTTGACATTCCCAAGTTTCGTAAGTTGGCACAGAAGAGACTAGGCGAGGATGCTTTATTGAACTCGGCCGAAATCGCTTAGGTAGTTACAGAGTCAAACAAGAAATGATGCCTAAGCGTAAACTAAGAAGGCTACTAACTTTAGGCCAATCATGTACATACATAGGTAGTAGGTAGCAACAATGTGTCTTTCAAGTTTTTGTAGATACATACATATGCATATATTTTTGTGTTACTTAGTCCTTAGTACTTCAAAGTCTGGCCCCAAACGCAAATATTTGACAGATAATGTCAATAAAGGCACAGTTAATTAATTACATTGAATATAAATATGTATAAATAATAATAGAATTGCTTTTTGCGTACACATACGAATTTTAACAAATATTTTCACTAAATATGGTGCCTTTTGTAATGCAAATTGTGCATCTCCTCAAATAAACGCCATACAGACCCATTGATCATTTATGTTTATTTATGTAAATTCATTCAGGCGTAGAAACGCAACGCATGTGTACCAATACAAGATTGGAGCAGTGTTGCCACATAGCATTTTTTTTCCTACCAAAATTGGTCCAAAATCGCCCTCAGCCTACCAAAATGCGACTTGCATTGAAAATGTGATTCAGGTAACATATAACACCTTATTAAAAACAAGTAATATTTTAGCAAAAAAACAACCAACTTCAATTCTCATATAAAAATTTAGGTCAAGCGGCAATTTCTTCATGATCCAAAGATCGAAACTGGACGAGGTACAAACCATTCCGATAAAAAATTATCGAAAACGGTCAACGTTGTCCAAAGTTATCCGCTAATATATATACAAAAAAATATTCAGACGAATTGATAACCTTTACCTTTTTAGAAGTCGGTAAAAAAAATGAAACTAAATTTCTCTGCAAACCATGCTGAATTCGTAGAGAAAGCATTATCTCCTTTCCGATTTTTTTTTTTAGAATTTTCTAAGATGAAATGTGCTGAGCACGCTTCGATTCTTTTACGAAATTTCGGGGGAAAATCGCTGTGATGTGAAAATTTTTTTCAAATTTTTTTCAGAATTTTTTAGACTAGTACGAAAATTTCTTTACGATTTCGTGTCATACGCTTCATATAGTTTATTTAAAGATTTGTAAGAAAATCGGAACTTCCAAAATGGAGATACTTGAAGAATTTATGAAAGAGAATTTTCGTAAGTAAGATTAAACAAAAAATTAATAAATTAACTGCTTGCCTACCAAAAATCCTCGAAAATCACAACAAACCAACCAACCTACCAAAGCCTTATTTTAAGAAACGAAACTACCAATTTTGGTCCAATTGGACCAAATCGGCAACACTGGATTGGATGTATGTGCGTATGTATGTGTGCATGCCAAATGATATTGTGGCATTTTGCCCACCCACTCACACGTCCCATCACACATTGCTGTCAAATCGCTCGCTTTTCACGTCGCTTGCGCGTGCGTGCATTTTAAATCAAAATATATACAATACTTTTGTGTTATCGACTAACAAATATTTTTAGATATTATTTGGGTGAGTTCAAAAGTTTTGGAAATTTTTGAATATTTATTTATTAACTCATTACCACCAATTGTATAACAAATTTTTGTGGTTTAGCTAAGATTTTCCATTTACATTTGTATGAATGTATGTATGTACTTTTGCCCACAAGAAATGTAGGTGGATAAAAGGCGCGGATTTGAGCGCCTCTGTTGGCTGGTCAAAACGTCTGGATAGGTGCGGCTACTCGCACAATTTTCTACGTGGCGGCATTAACGCCAGCATAGTACATGTTTGTTTGTGTGTCTGCCTATGTGTACGGGGTATTTTTTTTTGTTTTTTGGTTTGCAGCTTAGTGTAATATTTACCAACCAAATGCCTGAACGAAATTTGTTTGCATAAATTATGTGCCACTATGTAAATTTCTGTCGCTTAGTTTTTTATTTTGTATAGATTAACTTCAGTGTCACAAATATTTTAAAGTTATCATAATTTGGGGTTTTTTTCATTTTTATTACTATATACATATTATTGTAATTATTTTTATTGATGCATCTTACTTTCCCAAACACACTTTTCAACACCCACCATTCATTCGTTCATCAACCATCATTGCTTCCATCACATTTTTGACTAAAGTGGGTATTTTTTTATTTACAGCGTTTTAATTATGTGTATTTATATATGTACATATGTATGTACAGCTGCGTTCAAAATAATAGCACCAAAATTCAAAACTATATTGTTGTCAACTTATGTTTATTTATTTATTTTTAATAATTTTCATTTAAAATTGGCTCGATTTACAACAGAAACCACATAAGTACAAGTTTCAAAGCTTGCACAAAGTTCACAAAAATTAATCAAACTTCAAAAAAAATGTCATCAAAATTTCTAACCTTTTACTCAGAATTTTTGGAAAATTTTCGACTATGCAGTTTTGTAGTGCATTCTATTTTAGTACAATAAAGTGCAAGTTTCAAGTCACTTAAAATTACCCTTGATTTTTGAGAATTTTTGTGTCGAGGGTGCTGTGCATTTTCTTACATATAAAGCATGAACAAAATCTATTTTTATATGGAAGAAAACGCGCAACGCCTTCGGCGAAAAAAATTCTCAAAACTTCACGGTAAAATTGAATGGGCTACAAAGCTGCATACTCGAAAATTTTCTGAAAACTCTGAATAAAAAGTTTGACATTTTGATGAAAATTTTTTAAGTTTGATTAGTTTTCGTGAAACTTTGAAGCTGTTATTTAATTTAAATGAAAATTATTAAAAATAAATAAATAAATAAACATAAGTTGCAAACAATACCATTTTGAATTTTAGTACTATTATTTTGACCGCAACTGTATGTACATATGTATGAATATATGATTGCCCGCTCGAACGCCTGCGCAGTCGTACCCATTGATACATACTATCATCATTCATGCGCATGCGTGTGTGCGCTTTCACGCGGTAGAGCTTTTTTGTTCCCATTCGCTGTGATATTTTTGGCTTTTAGGCATAATTCGGTCAAAATTTATTATAATTAAATGTCATAATTCAGTGTATGTATGCATCTGCCTTATATGGTGCTTTGACGTCTTAGCTCCATAGCCTGTCAGCTGGGAAATTTATGATAGCAGCTTGGTAAGTTGGTATATTTATGTATGTACATATATCTCGGCTATTAAATGATTGACGTATGAAAATATTAAATAAAATGTTATACAATGCAGATGCGTACACTTAAAGAAATCGGTAGTCGATTCGAAACAAGATACCAGTAACAAGAAGACCAGGTTTCTCATTCATTATGCCTTTTATCGCTTCCTAGAATCATTCCAAGAGGGCGTTCGAGCGTTGCTTTACTAGTGGGGTTGTACTTAGAAACATTGCTATCCGCATCAAAGGAGCAATGCATTTTTTATCGCCAGGAAACTGTTGAAAAAATTTATCGTGAAAATTTTGATTAGGAAATATGAAAGAAACTAATCCAACTAAGTAATTCGGAAACTGTAGTAAATTGTGGCAGATCACTTAGAGGAATGGCAGAGGCGTTTACTCTTCACCTGGTATGGGTGCCGAGGCACAGAGGTATATCAGGATATAAGATGGCGAAAAAAGCTTGAAAGGAAGTGAAAACGATTTTTTAATTTTTGACCTATGGCGGGACCACTGTGCGGCGAAGTCAATCAGCCTCAGTCCGTTATAGGACGTTTTGTGTTGATGGCTGAGTTTACCGACTGTTAACCAAAGATGTGTTTCTCGACCACCCTGGCATGGAGGACGGAAATCAAAATTTGTATGTCTTAAGCTCATAGGAAAGTCCTCTGGTCATTCCTCGTTGAAGACTATCATCTCAGCACAAATCCAACACCTCACTTGTGTTCCTTTGCATGGTAGCTTCAGTAAAATTCGCAAGGCCTCACATGTTTCTTGCTATGCCCCGTTCTCGCATTTCTAGGATGGCGGTGGTGTCAGCCTTAGTCGTCTGTAGGACATCAACCAGCCAAGCAGAGACATCTTCATCATTAAGTGATCGGACATTTAAGGTATACGAGTATCGCCCTGTGCTCGAAATTCGACCACCCCAATTTTTCATACAATGTGAGGCCAATGTGCTTAGGGACGCGATGCATAATCTAGTATACTCATGGCCGGCTAGAGAAAATCGGAGCCGGTACTAAATATCTGATATATCTCTCATGAAAACCCTTGGGGACTAAGAAGCTCAAAAGTGTACCAAAAAAAAAAAACGACCCTTGCGCCACCTATCCGAAGAACGAACCCAAATTTGTGTACTTTATCATTAGAGGTTCGGATTAAGCCCTATGAAAATTTCAGTTTGTATGGGAAGTGCCACGCCCCCTTTTCCCATATCTACCACTTTTCGCCATAAGTACGGTATTGATAAAATATGTAGCTGTATAAAATTTTTATACTTCAGCATAA
>JAPVRG010218825.1:0-15871 GCA_029783565.1 Rhagoletis cerasi | reverse complement strand
TATTTAGTTGACATAACTAAACTCCTTTCTCAGTGCATGACTCAAATTGAACGTTGAACCCTCAATTTTTGTTTGCACTAAGTATTCAAAATTGCGGACTTATATGGTTCTCCAAAGCGGTCGTTGTTGCTCAGATTTTGCACCCAATGAAAAATCAAGCATTTTTCGGAAGTAAACAAAAGACAAAAGTAGAGAAAGACAAAAACAAAGTACCCGTACTTTGCCGTTTTTCTAGATCAAGTCATCTACGGTTCCTAAAGGGGGAAACAAGCCTTAATAACCACTTTACCGGCTAAGATGGAGAAATACTAAAGTAATTTTTGGGACCAATAAGGCTAATGTCAACGTGCTTACCTGAAAGAGAAGACTACTGACTTTTTCTAAGTGGAAAGAATGGTCATTCGATCCCAATGCAATCCTAAATAGACTACTATATCGCGCCAAAGACCTGGGCCAACCAAAATCTTGCAAAATGTTCCAAGCAGTACGCGGAGCGGATGTCTGTCCTTGCAGACAGATAAAACATAAAATTGAGCAAATCAATCTGTATCTAGCCTTTCGCTTACCGTACTACGCTATAATTTTCCGAGCGGAAGGAGGTGCTGGGGTACATAAATATTAGGGTGATAGACTCAGTTTTTCCAAGCCGGTTTCCACCGGTTTTTTTAGAAGTCTCGATTTTTCGAATATCGAATAAACCGGATTTTTTTATCGATCAAACCGGTTTTTTCATTTCATACACATCTTGATCTCTCATTAAAAGTTTTGAGTTTCTCGAAGTTTTCAAGGCTTTTTCCAGTTTAAGGGAAACCTCTAATTAGTTTTGAAATTATATCCTAGGATATTTGGGAATGAACAGTATATCATATTTGATAAGAATAAATGAATATTTGGCGTTTAAACGTGTTCTACGTGTTTGGTCGAGCTTCTCCTCCAATTCGTGTTCTGCTTCTTGATTTTGTGACACAAATGGAGGATCTACACTTTTACTCCGCCTCCGAAGAAGCTTTTTTATGGCAAAAGTAAACTCGGAGGTTTGCCATTATCTGCCGAGGGGCGACCGCTATTTGCAACATTTTTTTTGATGTTGCTGGGACCAGAAATTTAACCATGGACCTCCTAAATCCAAAAAAGTTGGAAAAAATGCAACAATGGAATAACAATAATAATACCAAACGTAAATTTTTTTTAAAAAATTTTTGTTTTACTTTTGATCTAAAAAAAACTTTGAACCTATTTTGCTTTACTCTTTTCTAAATAAAAGCTATATTTACTGTTAATAACGTTCTTGTAATTTTTGGTCATGACTTCATACCAAGCAAAGGCATTTTCACTGTATGAAAGCTATGTAAAATAAAACCGGTTTATTTGGTTTTTTCTTCATTTCAAAATCGGGGACCAGTTTTTTCAAATTGCAAATTTTCGAATAACTCGAAAACCGGTTTTGGGCAAAAGGTAAATAATCGAACACCCTAATAAGTATATATGTACATAAAACCCCATACACCGTGGACATTTTCTCAGCCACCCAAGCAGCGATTCGAGCTGTGCAAGCTATTAGGGAGTCTCCTTAAACTATGAAAGGGCATCGCATTTATAAATAAGGTGTACCAGGTCAAAGTTACAGCCCGGGTATTTATATGCTCAGGATTCTTACTCAGGCAGCCTTGGTGCTCTGTTAAGCGAAATTTCGATATCCGTATGAAAAAGGAGTCTCAGTATTACTTGACGACCACTGAAGGTAACAAACAGGCCAACTTCTTCATTCCAAAGATATCAGATAGGAGAACCAAAACACTGTGCAAGTTACTGCCGTCCCTGGAGCGTAAAGCGCCAAAAGACTGAAAAATCCTCATGCACATACAATTCGTATGAAGTTGGGTGCCGAAGAAAGGCCGAAGCAAAGAGAACAAAAAATGAAAGAGGAATCGAGAGAAAATGAAAAAACGTCAAAAATAACGCCGCGTTTATTTGGGTATGACGCGCTGGCACTCGTTTGGCGTTAGAAAACGCAACGCTAGCGCTCCAATTTAGGTACGGCAGTTATGGAGCAAAAGACATAAAATATCAGAGTGCATAACTCGACAATGCCATGCTCTGACTAGGTCCAAACTTCCTGTCTTAGAATATCCTTATCTAGAGGTGCCTTCCTAAGGGCTTTCGCGAGTTTTCCCAATAATTCGTGGACCAGTTAAATCCAATCCGACAGAGGTTTATTACAATAAAGACCAAGTCAGAACTATGAGCTTCTTCATAAAGTGTACTGAGTCCATCTCAACTTTTTGTCTGATTATAGATCTAGTTTAGCATTCCCGCATGTATTTTGCTCAGCTGGTTTAAAAATCGCCCTGATATAAAGATGCCCAGATCGTTGTTTGTCTGCGCCCACCACCTCTCATATGCAGCAAATTTTTCACATTCACGAAAAACAAACTCCTTTAGCTAGTTTAAGTCAACATTTCAAGAGATTGTCGATCCTGTGCTGAATTAGTCGATTGAATTCCATCGCTGAAAGAAGACCTTCGTAGAAACGTCTCTGAACACTCCCCATTGATTAAGGGGAATGAGCACATAGTATGTGTACACCTAAAATTCAGTCACTTTATTATACTCGTATGAAGCGCCACAGTCTGACAGTAGGATCTGTTTACTTTCCTTTCGTATAGGCGTTCTAATGGTTGATTTTAAGTTAGATGCAGCTCTCTCCTTAATATATTCTGCAGTCATATTGATAATAATTTCACTTGCTGTTTGTAGATTGTCACAAACAGTTCTTGCACTGCTCTGATTAAATTTGAGAAGGCGATCACTTGCCGCAGGATTTTTTTCTTTTATAGCTTTTTTCGCTGATTCTCCTCAGTGCAACATTGGTGTTCAAGTAGCCATCATAGGACTCGAACGCATTTTTAACTAATTAAGTCTCAATTTTGACCAAACTCCCAATTTGTTTCGTACTTTTTTATTACTTTTGCTTTTCTCTTGCTAAACCTATTTCTGTTTCTCCATTGCTTATTGTTTTAGATACATTAAAGTGTGCAAACCTAATTATTCAATCGAATTCAATTTAAGCAGAGCTTTTTGTATCATGAAAAATGTTAGGAAGCCACAAACTCTAACAAGTTTTTCATACTTTCCCTTTTTCACTGACAAGGATAGAGAAAAGCTGTAATCACAAGTAATTATTTCATTTATAATTAAAGGTTATGGTATGTGCGCACGTAAATTGTAAATGATTTACAGTTAAATGATATGCCTCATTGGTAGCGCAGAGGAAAGCGTAAATTGTAAATTGAATCGAAGATGAAAAACGGCATACATAGATGAAAGTAACCTTTTCAGGGAAAGTTAGAGTAGAGGGAAGTATGTATTTACATACTTAGCTGTATGAAAGGTAACACTTAAAGTAACAAAAAATGGTTTGGAAAAAAGTTAAGTATTCATAGAAAATTCAATTGCAAATCTCTTACCAGTTTCTTCTAAGGTTTTTTATACGTTTATTCCTTGGCCACATTGATCAAAACTACCAACAGCAGTGGTTATGATGGTAAGGATCAGAAATGTTATAACCTAAAGTGTGCGCATATAAAAAAGTAAAATATATATGTACATTTAATCAGAATAGTCGCAGCACGAACTGGCTCAGGGAAACCGGAGGTCAACTGGCTCGAAAACTGGGCACTGTGAAATTCTAGCGGGCTTTGATTTCTTCTCTGACCATACATATTACTGCGACCTCGGAAAGGGCTCCCAGTAACTCCTTCTCTACCTACATTTCCTCAAGAGAATACTGTTGGCGGGGTGACTGGAAAAAATGAGCATTAAACTTCTTCACAAATAGATTAAACTTGGAGACAGGTTTGGTGGAGGTGTCTTAAGTCTGGAGCTCTTCATTAAAACTGTGTTCAGGCTTCCAGACTTCTGCAATGTCTTTCAGGCGGAAAAGGTTGTCATCAAGGAAGCGGTATATTCGCTGCTGAAGAGTATGACGTTGGAGTACTTTCTAATTAGACTCATTTTGGTGCCGGGCCACAGTGATATTGCGAAAATTGCATGGCTGATGGCTTGGCAAGGAAAGGCGCTCTTACACGTTATCACCGGATAGCAACGGAAGCAGCTGGCGGCGCCTCTGTCCTCCTGCAGTTCACTCTTGGACGCTTGGCCCTTATGGAAGCTTAGCAAGCATTGGGTAAGAACTAGAACTTGCGCAATTGCAAGATCCTACTGGCCTAGGGTGAATCGTGGGCGGTCGAAGGAGCTCCTTACGCTTGCAAAGCTTCAGCCAATTTTTGGGCCAAGCATAGCGAAAACAGTTGGGTATATCAGGGATCTCATTAATAAGGCTTATGAGAACCGTTGGCGTAGTACACCTGCTACGCAACCGAGTGTTTCCTGAAAAGGCCTGGCAGGGCCGTAGACAAATTCGTTTTCAAACACTGAGGGAGTGGACTACGAACCCTGATAGGGCTAATTACGAGGAACAATCCATGGAGATGACACTTAGTCAGTGTAGGCATCATCAATAATCCACTATGCACACCTTGATTGGAAAATAATAATAGTACAAAGCATTTGATCTGCCGCTGATTTTCGTAACCAGACTTATATGGTAAATTTTTGGATCGGATGTATTGAAAATGGACGAAGTACATTATCTTTCTCTCGACAAACTGCCACGGTACATAAAAGAGTATTGTAAGTTTGGAGAGGAGCAATGAATTCCCTTCTCAAATGTCTCTCTCTCCTTTAAATCCTCACTCTCTCTAGGCCTTTAGTACAATGTCCAATATTGCCAAGAAGACGAACCCGAGCCCCCGGTCGATGATGATGGAGTCGATGTCCTACCGCCTGACTATGACAAGGTACGAATAGCAATTATGGAGCTAAAAAACTACAAAGCTTCTGAGAGCCGTTGTACACCTGCAAAACAACCAAGTGTTTCCTGAAAAGACCTGACAGAGTGGTAGCAAAATTATTTTTCAGAAAGGGAAGGAGTGGGCTACGAACCCTGATAGGGCTGATTACGGGGCACAATCTATGCAGACGACACTTGGTCAGTACAGGCATCATCAAAGATGAACTGTGTACACCTTTCTTGGAAGATGAGAATAGTACAAAACATTATCACCTCTAAGCCTAATAAAACATTGTATAAGTAGATGTGACGGCTTCAGATGGTAGGCATTTCGTTGCACAAAACTGTCAGTGTCAAAAGAGGCTATGTATATCAAATACTTACAATTGTGTAGGGTTTGTAAAAGTTTGTGACTCACTTACAACGCAAAACGGATTTCAGTTATCATCCAATTTTCAAAATCATCATTTTGTGGTAACTAGGACTGAAGCACAGCGCCCTCTTTCGGTAGTAGCTGTAACTTATCAAATGCAGAGGCAACGGTAGCGCATCTCATGTGCAACTGACCAGCACTGGGTAGGACTAGAATATGGTTTAAAGGCAAACCCTTTTTTGCGGTTTAACAGAAATAGTTGATATGTATTATTATTATTTTATCAATCGCAGCTAAGCTCTCCTTGGGATTAGATGTTGAAACCTTATTAACTTCGCTGACTGCATATCCTCATGCCCGTGGGGTAGCAAAACGGCGAGTATTATGTTGGTGTTGAGGGGTTACTTGGGTGAATTCTTTGAACCCACCTTAGTTCATCAAGGTGGCCCTTTGCTGAGTAGTGTGTTCACGACTGGGTTTTATGGAGCGTACTGCCTATTATAGGGTTTCATGAGTTAACTCATGAATTAACTCGAGTCCAGCGGCGCTATGTGTTGAAACTGGTTATTGTAGCTATGTGAGTTCATGCAATCCTCTACTGCCTATGCTGATCCTCCTATGAAACCTTGTTCCATCTCTAAAACCATAAAACTAGGAAGAAAAAGAGTTTTAGCTGGGGCTTTCGATAATATGGCATCCCCAGGTGGAGGCACTTGTAGTAGGGTAGAGATACGCAATTATGTATGTACTATCTATTTTTTAGAGAATTGAAATTGCGTAAGCGGCTATTTAACTAAATACAAACATTTTTGCATTTGCAACAAAACAGTTATTATTCGATTAGCATTTCAATATAATTTTACTATGCATTTAAAAGTAGTTTGCAATGTTATTATTACCGCGTCTCATTAAGGCGCACTTTGTTGCAAAACCAAGAAGTCAACATTTCTTTGTTGTTTCTGAGTTTGTTTTTCGCTATTTTAACAGTGACCCATTTACTGGAACAAGTAAGAATACGTGCATACATTTAAAGAAGCTTTATATATATATATATATATATCTGTACTTAGTATGGGAAAAAATTGTGGTTGAGTATTAAGTCAAACAGATAAGAAAATGTTACTTCTGTTGACTGACAAGCACCTTAAACTCTATTATGTATATATTTATCACACCTTGCAGCTTTTACTTACTAAGCCAAAGCTGTGGCGAATTAAATTTCTCAAGTAAAATTCGGTTGTCTTAACTGTTTATAGTAATCTTCTATTTAAAGCTTCGCAAATTTCGTTTTAAGGCTGATGAACGCTTCACTGGTCATAGCCTATTTATAATGAAATTAGCTGGACTAGCATTCAATTAGGCATTAAGTTTTCATTTCATCTCAGGAGAGCACTTAGTTTGACATGTTCCCAGTCGGCTAAAGCAACCGCAACGACCAAGATTTATGTAATTTCTACTAAAATCTATTGAAAGTATCGTATAAAGGCATATCAAAGGCAGTTTTCTTACAAAATCCCCTTTACATATAATTTAATATACCTATCTTTCTGGAATTTCGATCCTAAGACACTCACATGGTAAATTTTCAAATACATTGAGAACAAAGAGGTTGCCTTAGGTTGTTTCCGGGACGTAGAGGGTCGGAACACTCTTTATACTCTAGAACAGGAAAGCGTCAGATGCTTGGCTATGAAAGGATGCCCACGTGGGGAAACGATCTTGACATCATCTCTAACCTACTACAGAAAGCACCGAACACAGTCGCCAAAAGGTGTAGTCAAAACGAGTTTGATATAAACAATAAGAAGACCAACATAAGTAGGTAGTTGTTTTCTCCAAAAAGGGAACAAACCGCTAAGATCCTTTCTTCAAGGAGAAAGGATGCACTTCTCTAAAGAAGTCAAATATATGAGGATTATTCTCGATGGAAAGCTCTTATGGTATCCCGCCTAGATATAGCTATTCAAAAGGTCAAGGATTCCATTTGGATCTCCTGCGAGCTAATGCAGAGGATCCGGAGCGTCTGACTCAAATTGGCAAGATGCCCTATGCTCGTCTGGCGGAAGAAGGCAGATGTGAAATGCACGCAGGCAAAGCTCAGCAAACTGCGACGACTATCCTGCGTGAGCATCACTGGAGTGACGAAAGCAACACTAACTGCGGCACTTGACACGCTTCTAGATGTGTCTTACGCGCACTGTACATCATCAAGAATGGACTTTTACTGTTTAAAATAAGACATCTCAGGGGGCAAAGTGGAGGATAAGAAGCTTCTACAATACAATCATCAACTCTTAAGGTTAGAAATAAGTAGAACAAAAGAAAGAAAATGCGAATTTTCCTAATAGAACCAACTGGAACAATGAACGACCTAAACCGGCACACTTACTATACTGATGGCTCCAGGACTGACCACGGTGTCGTAGCTGGAGTCTGTTCTATACAATCATTAAGGCTCCTTTTCACAAGCATCGTAACTCGCCATGTCTGAGGCAGTATATAGAAAGTGAGACTATCAACAAACTCGTCTACATACACTGTGATAACAGGACGGCACTCTTCACTCTAAAAAAACACACGAGGTCACCATAAAGCTGATGTGGGAATGCCTTCAGCTCTTAATACTCATCGCGTCCAGGGACCGGGTTTACCTTATTTGGGTACTGCGGCAATCTGACATGGGCAATGAAGTAACAGGTATTCTCGCCATTGTTATTTCTGGATGAAGAAGGAAGCGCAACATTACTGGAAAAGTACGGAAGATAACATAAACAGACACATAACTATTATAAGAGAAAAGAATAAAAGTCAATCAGTAATTATTTTAGTATAATATGAATTTACGAGTAATTTATAACTATTATTCAAAGACTTATATTACCAAAGTCTTTTCATATTAATTTTAAGCAAGACAAATATTTTGAAGCATTCAAAGACTTTTATTTTGAGACTTTTATTATAATAGTCTTCTGATAATAATTATGAGTGAGACAAATTTTTTTAAGTCTTGAAGAACGGAACATATTTTGGACCAGTTCGGGACTAGTCCGGAATCATTTCAGGACCAGAAAAAGTACCGAGCTGGTCCCGAATAATCCCCGAACTAATCCCGAAATGGTCCTGAAAAATTTCCGACTTTCAAGACTTGAAAAATGTTGTCTCACCCATAATTATTATGAGCAGACTTTTATAACATACATAAGTCTCAAAATACCAGTCTTTGAACACCTAAAAATATGTATCTCGCTGCGACCTTCATTCGAGCCTTAGGGTAAGGCAAAAAAGCGTTACCTTCCAAGCATATGTAACTTCAAAAGTCTTAATCGCAAAAAGCTCAGTAATATTCTTGTTTTTTTACAATTTTACTACCTTTCATACAATTGTTACCAACATTCCCTTTGGCTCACTGTTTGATTGCTTCATGTATCTTGAAGAAAATGGTATATGTATGTATTCACTACTGTCTCAACATTAATCAAAAATCGAATAAAAAACCAAATCGATTCATAAAAAATAAGCTACATAACAGGTGAATAAACAGATAGACAAATAGGTATTCACTTTTCATTTCCATATAATAAAATGAGAATCAACATAAGTCAAGAGGGAAAATAAAAAGGGATTTGCATAATTACGACAAACAAACATAAATAAAAAGCTTAATTAAAGCGGAACAACGCATATTACCTAACACTTTTACTAGCAATTGGAATGAAGTGGCTTTTAGCCGGTTATGAGGGCTTTTATGCGCATTTTGCTACGTGCATAAAAATATATGGAAATTAACTATGCATAGGCATTATATGCATGTAAGAGTTAAGTTACGAATTATATGCTTTAATAAGCTGATGATTGAGTGTTTGTGATGGCTTAGGATTGGGATGATATATGTAGCATTAACCATGTAATGTAGGAAAATAAATGAAAAATTTGCATAGAATTATTTAAGACAATACGAAGTACTTTTTAAGTGCTTTAATCGTTAGCAAATTGCACATTTACTTGTGGATTTTTACAGGCATGTATTTTCCGACTTATGCAGTGCGAATATTTCTTTAGATGTTTTAGTCTATCTCCCACCGCCTGACAATGACGAGGTACGAATTACGATTACGCG
This sequence comes from Rhagoletis cerasi, assembly GCA_029783565.1. Taxonomy (NCBI): domain Eukaryota; kingdom Metazoa; phylum Arthropoda; class Insecta; order Diptera; family Tephritidae; genus Rhagoletis; species Rhagoletis cerasi. The sequence continues at coordinate 6,529 of JAPVRG010218825.1, read as the reverse complement.
GCTGAAAAACAACAAAGCTGCTGGAGCTGACGGCTTGCCAGCTGAGCTATTCAAGTACGGCGGCGAAGAGCTGATAAGGCGTATGCATCAACTCTTAGTAAAGAATATGGTCAGATGAACACATGCCCGACGACTGGAATTTAAGTATGCTCTGCCCAATTCAGAAGAAAGGCGACCCCACCATACGCGCCAACTACCGCGGGATCAGCCTTCTAAGCAAAAGTTACAAGGTTTTATCGAGTGTATTGTGTGAAAGACTGAAGCCCACCGTCAACGAGCTGATTGGACCTTATCAGTGTGGCTTTAGACCTGGCAAATCCATCATAGATCAGGTATTCACAATACGCCAAAACGTTATTTTTTTATTTCTATTTTTTCCATAACATTTTGTCGTTAATTTATGATTTTTATTTTTTCGATCAAAAAAAAAATAATCGTTATTTTAGATTTTTTCGATCATATTAGGGGTATTCATCTAAACCGATAAACTACCGATAAACGCGATAAAATGATAAATAAACCGATTTTTCATACAAGTTAATCTTTTTACCACGTTTATCGCCAGTTTATCGCCTTAGATGAATACCCCTATTAAAGCCGTTATAACGGTTAAAAATTATCGAAAAAAAATAAATATCCAAAATAACGATTATTTTCTGATCGAAGAAATAAAAGTCACAAAATAACGATCAAATTTGACCGAAAAAATAAAAATCCAATTTTAACGGCTATTCTTGGTCGAAAAAATGAAAATCAAAAAATATAAATTTTGGAATGATTTAATAAAAAAATTTTGATATTAACGGTTATTTTCGGTCGCTGGTTTGAAGGGCGGATAAATTTGCTAAAAAGTCATTCCTATACTCATACTCATACTCATTGTCGAAATAAAATCGATTCTTAGGATAGTTGCAGCTTTTTTGACAGATATTCCATTGAAAATTTTTTTTTCAAAAATCTGCAACTAACATTAGTGTCGACATTTCAATTGCTTCACTATCCTTGGAATGAAACAAAGGTGATGTTTCCTAACCTGCAATTTTTCTTGCGGAAAAAGGAACACTTTCACTGTGCATACTACTTTTTAAATATTGTTGAGGGAGAAGCGTAAATCCGCCACTCAATCAGTCACTTTACCAACCATGCACTTTTGAAAAGCTTTCACTACATTTAGAGGCCAATGGCATACAAGTAGTACCAAACATATATGTAAATTTACATACTTGTATGTATGCAATTATGTATTTAAATATGCATGCTTGGTAGAAAACATTGTAAAGAGAGTTGTTAATGGTGTCGATATGAAAAGGAAAAGTGAGGCCATAAATAAATATTTACCATAAATATTGTTTTGATTAATTTATTTGGAAATCAAAGTTGAAATTTTTTGGATTGTTGGCGTAGTAAATACGCATTAAAAATCTCGTTAAAAACTTGATTACAGTTTTTGTAATTAAAAAAAAAACGTAATCACATTGGGATTTAATGTATCGTATTGGAAGCAAAAGTAAATTATGAGCATGTCAGTGGGAAATCAGTGGTATCGGCATAGCTTATTATGTCTCATAAGTCTCTGGTTTTCTAATGAACTACGAATAGCGAGCAAAAGACATGACTTCACTTTAAAACAGATTATATGGAAGATAATACAGAGGCTGTGTCTATTAAATTATAGACATCGATTTTAAATCGGCCTCACTTTCCTGGCGAACTCCAGTCTTTATCTTTCAAACAGCAAAAGTAGGGCAATGAAAAGGCAACATTTTTTGTAGAAGAGAAAAGCCACTAATAACTCTTCTGAAGAAAAGCATGAGTAAGATTAGAAATGTTGACAGACATTCCGTCAGACAAAGCGATTACAGTGGCAAGATCAACTGCAAAAGGACATGCCTGCACTTGGTATGAATAACTGGCAAAACTTCATAGACAGGATATTCAATTGACGAAGCCATTTGGTAAGCGTTTTGACTTGAAGTACTAGCTATTGGCTCTTCTTGACAAGAATGATGTTATATAAAGAGCAGACTTCAAAACGATCTCGATAATATCTTCCCTTTAAGCACATCCATTTGTTTAACTTCCCACCGCTTTTACTACAAAATCGGCAAATTGCATCAATTGCAGCACACGGAGCAGACAGCTATAACTACAACTTTTACCTTCATTTTACCGCCAAAGAAGAGGTGTATGCGCTTACATGGTACATAGAAGACAAAATATGAAATGGGCGCAGACAAAATAAAAAAAATTGAAAAAAAGAACAGCAGAAACGCTAATGGTATACGCCGTTTTCCCAAGATTCTGTTGAATTTTTTCTTTCATTCTTCAATTTTTTCACATTTCACCTAACCACAAGTGAAACCACTTGCTGTCGGTCGAGACAATGTGCAGTACGAGGTGTATGTACATATGTAGCTGTCTGATAATGTTGGCTAATGTCTGCCCACCCAGTCATGCGACTCACATAGTAGCCCAGAGTGCAGTTGAGTTGGTGCTAGTACTTGTGACGGTGATGGAGACGCCGCGGCCGGTGATGGTGAGATGATTGGAATGGGTTGGAAATGCTTGATCGGTTGGTATTGTTTGTTGTTAGCTGCTCGGTTGATTGACGCATTTCTCTTTTCATTGGGCTTTTGTTTTGTTTTTTTGTTTCTTACGACTATGTATTTTGTTCATTTCCTTTTTCATTAGCTGCAATGCAATGCCATTATATCTAAGTGCATATCTATATATGCATATATTTTATGTACGCTAGTTGATATGCTGCTGCTGTGAGCGCGTTTACTTTCAGTTTGATTTGTGTTAACCCACATAAGCTCACTTGATCGATAGTTAGCCATAAAAAGTCTGGGTTTACCAGTCGGGGTAGGATTGGCGGGAGACATCACATTATATTTTATATTTCTCACTTGTCGCACTTTTCTTAACCCTTGCTTGACTATACCTTTCCAATTCTTTTCTTTACGAACTTAGAATTTGGGGAAAAATCATTTGCTTTCATTTCTACTGATCTCATTCCTCCTATGCTCCTAAAGAGGTCCGAACAATAAACCTATGTAACCATTTCCTCACTTTTGCTGCAGGCTTTGAGTCGTATTTCTCACCAAAATGTCAATCGGATAGAGGCTCGCTTCTTCAGTCGTTAGTCTATACAAAGGCCTCAACTCACGCACAATGAAACTAGGTTAGATGCGAGTCATCCTGCGATACAATACCTTGAAATTATTTTTCACCTGACCAGGATAACGCCTTCGGTACTTTTGACTTGAAGCGCTTGACAGAGTTTATGCCCAAACCAGGCGATGTTCATCAACCAGGTCATCAAAATCGGTAAACCAATCCCCCGTCCTTAAATTGGAGGCTTCTCCTGTGCTCAGGTTGCATTGAAAATTGGTAACGAGGAAAAGCTTAAGCGACTCCTCGCTATTCATAGTCCAATGTATCACCATCAAATAACCCAAGGAAACAGTGCACCTAGGAAGATCGCATCTAAATCTGGAGTATGCAGAACCTCCTTCAACGCATTTGCGGAAGTTTTGTCAAGAGTACCTCTTAGTTTTCTTAATCTCAGACTTCTGGAACCCTTGAGAGCAGGGTTTTATAAATTTCTCAATCCAAGTGCAAGGGTTAGGTTAAGTAAGATTGGGTTAGGTTTACAAAATGTGCTTAAAACTAGTATTACCTACAAAAAGCAATACTCGATTGGCTTGGATGTTGTGAATCCATTTTCCACCAAAGTGAATTGAAAAATTTGTCTCTAGTATCCCCAGATCCCTACCCATGTATTACTTGCTAGTTTCTTTGACCAAACTTGGCCGCTGGCCTTATGTTTGCTCAAGCTTGAGCGTGGGAATTTTGGCCGTAGGATGCGTCACCATATACTTGTATTTCTATATGACAGCACTAACACTTTCATTTGCTTTCAGTTTCAGATGAATTTCCTCTGCCTTTTGCTACTCATCACCACAATCAGTCGGCCAATTGACGCTTTCGGTTTTGATTCGGCCAACTCATGCACCGTGCAGACATCGAAACTTTCACGACGTGGACGAGCACAAATACTTGCCGCCATACCATGCGATCTAACGCGGCAAGCCTACTGTCACCTACCCGGATCCGCATATCCTTGGCATGCAGTACGTCGGTTCGTACACGAAAATCATGGGCTCATGAAACGCATGTACGGCGATGTGCGACATATTTCGGTGCTGCGCGACGAGATACTCTATAATGAGATCGATGTAGATGATGTAGAAGATGCAGCAGAACGTTATTCGAAAGAGCCGCATAGAGGGCGTGCAGCCAAGTATATGCATGCTGAAGGAGAAGAGTATGCGGGTAAGAGAAACAAAGATGTGCTATTGGAGCCACACTTTCGGCCTGTTTCCACAACGACGAAGACGACGACAGCGACACCGGAAGTGGGGAAAGAAGGGAACACATCTGAGTCTAGTGTGAAAGTGGAAGCCAAGATGGAAGAGGAGCCGCCTGTAAAACCTGCTGGTGGTAGTACGCTTAGGCGAAGAACAAATATGAGCTTTAATGGGGGCGGGCATAGACGGCGCATTAATGTGTATGTTAATCGTAATAGACCAACTCATTCCTCTCTACGGCGCCGCACAACTACAACCACGACAACGACAACGACTACGGAGGAACCGATATTGGCGGTGGAAAACACTGGAGCGCCCAGCGAAACGGTACTGCATGAAGAAACCATACTCGAAATACCAGAAGACGATGGTAATCTCGCCTCAAATAGCGTTTACGAGATACCCACCTCACCGGCGATGACGCTGCACATGGGTGATAATATACAAATAGTTGAATCGCCAAAACTCGGGCAGCTGCAGAAACCACTAACTGAACATAAAAATAGTTCAGAGTCAGCAACTATATCCACTACACTGAAGGTGGTTACCACGCCCACGACTGCATTAAGACCAGCATCCAATGAAGCGCCCGACTCACCAGCACCCGTCGCGCCCACACCCCTTCAACAAAATCCAGCATATCAGACGGAACAACAACGGCCTGTTCAGCAACAGCCAGCGCATAATCTCAAACTGCAACAAGTGAATGGAATACAGCCTATATTTGTTGCGGGCGATGGAAAAGAAAGTGCCACATTAAAATCAAAACCGGCCAACGAAAGTGAACGTACTCAAAGTGCTACAACGCCTGCTCCAGTATACAGCAGTACATCAGCTCAGCAATCGAACACAGCCGCAAACGATGATTCAGACATCACAACGGACGCCGATAATCAAACGACGCTATCAAACGGTGGCGGCACAACTAACTCAGATACGTACGTCACAGCTCCAGCAACTGCGACTGCATTGGCCACAGAGCCATTAGCGGCGTTAGCAGCGCAACTTAGCACCTACCAGCAATATGAACATAACAAAAACCACAATAAGCACGCTTTTGATGAGAATAAAGCCGACTTGCCGCCAATGACGGTGTTGAACGAGCAAACGGTGCCAACAACAGCCGCCACGAAACTCACCTCAACACAGGCAGAGTTATCTTCGGCAGCTAAAGCTACAATAGCACCAAGCGCTGCAGCAGGCACCGACGCGAAGGTGGAGCAGGCCCATGTTGAACTGCTTGCTGATGAGAAAATTCAAAGACCACAACCGGCGCCGCCACAACAGCCGCCTCAGGCTGCGCCACCACAGACAACACCGATTAATGCTGTCGCGGCTGCTGCTGCGTCTACAAAACCGGTGTTGCGCGACGGCCAGTTGTATCAAGATGCGCTTAAGCAGGAAGTGAAGCCCGGCCCCAATATGCGTGGCATGTAAGTGATAGATAATAAGAGATTACATTAGAAAGCAAAATATGCAAACTCTGAAATTATTTCTTAAGTTTTAAATTAACAACTTGACTTCTTTCGCTCTCTTTCTCCCCTTTTCTCTCTCTTTTTACCGCACTTTCCAGCAACGCCTGTCCCGTTAAGGAGGAAGTGGTCGCGCCATTTTGGGCCAACAATACCCGCGGCGAAGTGCTCGCCCTGCTCAATGTCTATCCTTTCGAGCAGTATGTCCATTGGGAGAAGTGCACGCAGGAAAATCGTCAGATGTACTGTCGTGACGGTTGTCGTTGCGAACAGCAATATCGCCTACATCGGTTACTCGCCTACGATCCGCACAATGAATGTCGCGGCATTTTCTCCGATTGGTTCCGTTTTCCCTCATGTTGCATTTGCAAATGTTATGGAATGCCAATGGAGTTTCGTGCCACATCACGTAGTCCACGTTCCGAGCGTATGGATGATTTTGAGACGGTAGTGGAGGAAACGGATTTTGATGATGATGGCACTGCGAGTGACGAAGAGTTCGTGGAATCAGCAGAGGAGCAACGTTCGCAGCATCCTATAGACGTTGCAGAGCAACAAGTACGACAGGCGATCTACGAGCATGCTACTGAAGACTGGTATCGACCTAAGGAAGAACTCGATTTCTACGAAGGTTAATAATGTGATTAAAGCAAATGATGTTGTGAGTGAAGCAAATGATCGGAG
>JAPVRG010218803.1:5811-16434 GCA_029783565.1 Rhagoletis cerasi | reverse complement strand
GTGTTTTGTTAATTTACTCATTTTACTTCTGTATAAGACGGTATTACTATACTTCCTACAGTATTAGGGCACAATATTTAGTAAATCTGCGTTTTTGGGGTGGTCGGGATTTTTTCCAAAGCACCATATATTATAATGTACTAGCAAATACCCGGCGTGCTTCGCTGCGCCTTATAAGTAACTTGCGTTATTACATCTTCTCAGTACAGCTAAAACTCTTAGTTAATATTGTTCTAAAGGTATTTAGAGGGAAGGCAAAGTATCGACTTTCTTCTGGAAGTTCAATTTACAATCTAAGTCGAGTCTACATAGCATTTTCTTCAAATGCGTATTAACTCATATTTGTCGTTTTTGATATTGTTCGCAAGAAATACTGAAATACCGTATATGTATCTTCCATTAAATGGTGAAGCTTTGAAGTTTTTTTGTAATCTATTGAATAAACTGCGTACATTCTAAATTTGTTCTATCAAAACAATACTAACTAAGAGTTTTGGATGACACAAAAATACGTTTAAAGCGCAGCGAAGCACGCCTTGTATTTGCTAGTACACTTAGGTCTCTTTTTATGCGGTTTTTTAATGCGGATTTGAATTCATACGGTTTTTCAAAGCATTTTTTCGCTGTAGCGATTTTGCTTTTTTGAGAGTTGTTATTACTTTTTTTCAGTGTGTAAGAGAAAGAGTTACACGTGGCGCGTGCTTTTTCTAATTAGGTTTCTGGTCTTACGTCAAAATCGATTTCAAAAACCCTCCAAACGTGCGATATATTACAAGAAGGAATTTTGATATACGAGCCTGACACGGCAAAAGCCTTAAAAATAAATCAAGACTTAAATCGCCTTATGTCTGGTTATCGAGAGCAGCAGAAACAATTGAAATATGTAGCTTCTCAAAAGAAAATCACATCATTTTTACAAGTGTAGACACGACTGCAGATGCAAATGTAATAATGTAAATAAGTAATGACAGTGGTTCTTCAATAACTGAAAGTCGCAAAGGACCACGTATTAGCAGTGATTCTGATAATTTATTTGTCTTGGTATCCTTACATAATTCATGTATTTACTGTGGTATTTTTTGGTTTTCGGTTAAAATACGGATACAATTTTATTTATTTTATTAATGTTCAGTTTTAAATGGATTAATAAGTGTTGAAGTAAAGAAATATTTTTTTTGTTTTGTTTGATATTGCCTCACTGATTTTTTATGCGGTTTTTTTGGAATTTTTTAAATGGAGTATCTGAATTTATGCAGTTTTTGAAAAGTCTGGAACGCATCCCCTGTTTTTGTATGAAAGTAAAGAACTTTTTTAAGCGGATTTTTTTTATGCGGCTTTCTGAGGAACGCATATACCGCATAAAAAAAGACCTAAGTGCATATAGATATAGGGGAAAATATTGCATGCACTTTAAATTGAAATAACTCGACTTTGGTATCACCTATTGCGTCCACTTTTTGTATGTTGATTTCTCTTTATATCTGTAATACGTGTACCTAATCGGACCATAAATACGATTTTTTTGGAAAAGATCGGTCCCTGGTCCACCTACCGGAAAAAAAACTATCGTACATATACATATGTTAGGCCAGGCAATATAAGCTTGCTACAAATTTCAAGCAAACCGGACCATACGATTTTTTCGAATGGTCCACCTACCTGAAAAAGGTAACCCATATTCTAATCCATGCAAAAAGGAAATTATCTACCAAATTCCAAGCAAATCGATTTTTTCGAATAGATCGGTCCATAGCCCACCTACCGAAAGGGGTTCCTATATGTTAATCCAGCCATTCAGCTTTGTAGGTACCAGGCAAATCGGAGCATAAATACGATTTTTCCTATATAAAACCCAGGTCATAAACTATATAAAATTTCATTTTTAAACCGGTGGCAAACCTCTTCGAAATTATTTTTAAAAATAAGCTATCTTAAACCTTTTTTCGTTTGACACCTGTATGGTAACATTTATTGAACTTGTTAATCTAATTTAATTTAAATCGTTCTAAAATACATCAAATTAGTTTGATTTAATTTATTTCAATTTAATTTAATTTTACTTTTTTTAATAGGTGGCAACTCTTTTAGAAAATAGCCGATTTTTCAGACAAGTTCATCAGCTATGTATGTTCATGTAAACCGGTTGAGTCGTTTCCTCTTGATTGAGCCACAAACATCCAAACTCACAAACCCACAAACTCACAAACATACAAACTTTCCAATTTATAATATTAGTAGGATTAGTAGGCTTGTATAAATTGTATAAATTGGGATCCGTATGGAATCATGCCATCGGACTATTAGGTAGGTTAGGTAAGCGGGCTGCCTCCGCATATGGAGGCACACTTGGACTCGACTAAGCTGTCCATTGTGATGCCCTTAGATGGGAGATGGAAAAAGGATGCAGGGAGACCGGAAAAAGAGTGGTGTGTAGTGGAAAGAGGGAGGGAAGCTAAGGGAGAGTGACGACATCTATGGCTTTTTATAGCAGAAACGCTCCGTGCTCGCAACGAAGCTCTTCAATCGACTAATGTCCATTCCCGAGAGCTCATCGGGAGTGTGAAAAAATTGCGATCCAAGGTGCTTAAACCTTAGGCTCGCAAAGGCAGGGCACCAGAGCAGCAGGTGTTGAGATGATTCCACCTCATCATCCTCCATGCAGCTGGTGCACCAACGGCAAGGTACCTGCCATAGCGGAGGTCATCGGACTATTAGCTTCTATTTAAATTCATTAGTATGCCCATGTAATTTTTCTCATATTTTTTCAATCCATCTGTGCGTAAAATTTCATACAAATCCTTAATTTTTCAAAGAGATAGCAACCCAATTAAATCTTTCTTTCTTAAAAAAAATTATCCCTCAAGATTTTTAATTTTAAATGCATATTGAAGTATCTTAGTTTAATTTAAATCATGTGAACTCAAAGCCACTGTACTTTTTCAGTAATTAATTTTTTCGATGTCCTTGGGAAAAATCCTGCCGTTTTGTTAAACACTTAAAGATGCTGATTTACTAGAAATGCGTTCAAATATGGGAAACATATCGAACTTTTCGCATTTCCAAAGTTTTCATGGACCATTTGGTAGCCTTAATTCAAGTTATCAATTAAAAAAAATTAAAATTCAACTAAATCGGCATGGGTTATCGTTTTCCTACGGCAATAAAACTTCACATATATGTTTTTAGGCTAAAAAGCACAAATATAGAGAGTATGCATATCAAAATTTGCAAACAATTTTTTTCCCACATATTCATGGGACAGTCATACATTTTAAAAGGCTCAATCAACTCACGACTGTTTCTAACTAACCGCAAGTTTCGCATAAAAATGTAGCTATGTGCACACAGTTTTGAGTAATCATCAGATGATTCAATCTTATAATTTGCAGTTGTGTCTTCAGATTATTTTGCGTGCAATCGCGTGACTTCCTACTAAATACAATATGTATATATGTACGTATGTATATCCATTTGAGAGTCCGACTAACTCAGGTTTGGTTAACTTTAGAAACTCCCAGTTCCGCTTCCGTTTCACTCTCCTGAAAAAAAACCTAAAAGAGTCAGTAAAGTTTTTTTTTATCGGATACGTCTTCTTATGGCTACGCTGCCTCCGCCATTTCAGCGGGCGCAACATTTTCTGAATGTAACTATGCCAGTACAGCGAAACAATCTCGGGAGAGATCTGTTCAGATTACTCTTAAAAGGACCGATATTTTTTAATTTCCAAAGCCAGCATGAAGGGATTTTCAAGAACGGTCGATATTTGTAGTTTTCTCTGTATTTTTGACTCATGCTCAGTTATTTTGGCTCCATAACTTATTACACTTCTTTAAAGTTCGAGTTCTTAGTTAATTTGCTTTGATAAGCCTTTCTAGTTTTAAGGTCTGCGCAGGTTTACTTGCAATGATTAACTTCATTCTTTTGCACTAATTTTGGTTAGGCTTTTGCGACTATGCTTCTAACGTCTGTTTGCTGTGATTTTCTTTGTTTTTACCAAATGTTATCTTAATAGTTTTATATTGCATTACTGTAACGTTAAAACTAAAGATATTTATTCCCTACTTAACGTATTGTTGTTGCCTATTTGTTATCGCTTATTGAGGTAGTATGAAGTTGATAAAAATTTCATTTGGCGATAAAAGTAAAGAGCGAACTAGTATTGAAGACTGAAACCAACGAAGGGAATTCAAGTAGAATGTTTGTTTTGTTAAAATTTAGCCTATACCTGTTGTCTTATATGTGTATGCACATATCGATGGTCCTCTGCAATAACGACACAATTCAAAAAGTAAAAACCCTTACTACTGATAAATGTCTCATGTCTCTAGTCCTTTTCTAATCCATGTTAACTAAAGTAAGTAGTAAGAATTACTAAAGCATGTAGTGAAGATAAGATATGGATCGGAGAAGGATTACAGACATGAGCCACTTAACAGTAGTAAGGGTTTTTATTTTTTGAATTTTGAATTGTGTCGTTATTGCAGAGGACCATCGATATATTGAGTTACACTTGGGGATCGTCGTTAGCCTCGGTAGCGGAACCCTTTGTATATTAGTTTGGCCATTTATTGTGTAGAATAAATATAAATTTTTCATATTTTGTGTTTCATCTTCCTAAAAATAGGCAAAAATTCTAAAACTTATTGAAATACAACATTCTTGATACGTGTAAAAAAACGAAACGAACCCCTGAAACATTTTAATTTTGCTTCCTACCTGATAGATGTGTTTATATTTGAAGAAAATAAGTTCGAAATCGTGAGCCGCTAAAATAAATGACTTCACGCCACTACAATTTGAATAATAGTAAGCAACTTTCGCCACTTCGAACCTACCTCTCATACAGACACGTCCGCCAGTATTAGTGTTTAACTGAATATATTTTCTAGTAGATTAAATTTAACGAACCATACACTCTCAACACACGGAAATCATCCGACAGATCTCTAATTTATGTATCTCCCAGTAGCAATGTCAGAGTTTAAAAAGCGTTCTTTGGTCATAGCGATTCTGTCTTCCTTACACATATCGAGTCCTAACAAAACACAAATTTTCTTAATGCAGAAATGAATCTGGATGCTCTAGTAGAATTTCTTCATCAAAAAGAAATTTTTCGAAAAAAAATGTCGCTTACATTTTTCTGGCGGTTAGGGCTCCAAATGTATACATGTAGGCCGCCGAAACAGGTTCTTTCCCGGTCCGAGCAACATCTAAAAATAAGAAATTTTTTTCTAACTACCTCGGGCGGCAATGGCAACCCTACAGCAATAACTTCTACCCTTCCAACTTATCGACTGTGGAACTGAAGTCCCCTGGATGGCAGACATAAGCACGGTAAAGTTACTTGACCACAGGCTTTTCAAGTGACTGGAACCCTTTCCAACCTTTTCCGCCGACTCAAAGCTCAGTTAGTCTAGACTTAACTTAACTTACCGTAAGAAATCGTCAATGGTTACTCAACACGTTAACATAAGCCAGAAGCGAACATATTTTGTTTTTATATTTTCTCTTTCAGCTGTTTAACAGTTTTCCGTCTTTAATGCCACATCAAAAAAAAAATGCATGCAAAAAATGTTTGCATTCATTTATTTTTAAGAAATACACAAACGAAAATCCGGCAAGCCTGATTCTCTCAGCGCTCTCAATTTCCGCAAGGCCGTGACTTAAGAATCTAAAATCTACAAGTTCAAGTTGAGTTTGTTTCGGTAAGTTAAGTTTTGACTAACCGCCAGCACAGTTTCTCATGTAACAGGTTGGCCAAAAAATTAAGTTAAGTTACGGAAGTTAAGTCTAGACTAACTCAGCTTTCATGAAGACGTAATGTGAAAGAAATTCGTAGATGAAAATTGGGAAAACTCAGCGTATGCCCCATGCAATGTAAGGTAGAGATTAATGAGCCCATAGGGAATATGAGTACAAACCAAATCAACTACATAAGTACTTCATTAGACTTTAGCCTTTTGTAATCAGGGCCTAAATTGGCTTGTAAGCACAAGTTTCCGAATTTTAACAGGCGAAAATTTTGCGAAATCGGTATTAATTCCCAACCAAGAGCCAATTAAAAAAAGAAGAATATATTCGCAGTCAACGACTTAAACATACTCTATGTAGAAATATGAGTGCCTTTGTTAATTTTTTACTGAAAGTAAATTTTTCTAGATCTACTGCATTCTACGGTACCGACGCGACAGTTTTTAATGTCCTTGCATTCGGGTATCCTTTAGTTTTCCTAGAAAATTAGTAAGCAAGTAGCGAGAGTAGCCCAAACTTGCTTTGGTATTTTAGAGATCGAATCAGATGCAAAAATTTGGACTTCCCTTTAGACCATTAGTCAAAACCTGTTACAAAATCGTTAATATATTGCTATGTAATGGACTGTTGGATGCTTATTTCTTTGATTTTGGTTGTCTCTTTTCAGGATATTCCCATATGTATGTACATTTGTCTGTACAGTGGCATTTTTCCGTTCTATTCTTTCTGCTCGCAGCAGTATTCAGGCTTCATATAAACAATATATTATGTTGAATAAAAAAATATATAATATAATTACTCATTATCACCACTACAACTACACCATCTTGTATAGTATAAACCATCAGATATCAATTTAATCTATTCCAAAGCTACATATTTTAAAACCCATTGCACAAAAAACATCATCCAATCCCTTAGTTAACGCTACAATAGTACCAGCTATTAAATCATCTTGTTTATCACCTGCCACATGTGCTGCATACATATGAATACCGCTGACAACTTTCTTTCGATTATTTTAATATTAATTTTATTGTTGCTTTCTGAGCCATTAATTTGTTTAGTCACATGATTAAACTGACCTCGGCGTCATCTAAGTGATAGACACCAGACAAATATATGCTACATATATTTGTATGTGATAATATATATCTATACATATAGCCCGTAGATAGGTAGGGGGAGTCGGGGGTGTTTTCCCCCGGGCCCGGAGTTTTCAGAGGCCCGGATGTTTTCGAAAATTTAGTTGGAAGATAAAATTAGTTAGCTAGGTTGGTAAATTTGATTAAAAAATTAGATTAAACAATTTTTTTTCGGGGGTAGGAAGCCCGGTGCTGAACATGTGCCGAATTTTCTCTCGACGACCCTGGTATATGTGCCTATGTATGTACATACATATGTACGTATTCATGTCTGTTTGTCCGCTACCTTGACAATTTCAAGGTAAATAAGAAAGCATTTAAGTGTTTATAGAGCAATAAAAAATATACATAAAAAAATAAAAAGAATAAATAAAGTAGAAAATTATTAAATATGTATGTGCATATGTATGCACATATTCCACTAGGAAATAAGTATGTATGGTGTTCACTAGATGCTTTGTGCATTATAATTTTTGATAATAGCATACGCATTTATTATTAACTTCAATTTCTTGCTTTGGATTGTGTAAACTATTAACTTATTCATAAAGCCATACAAGAAACAAAACTACTAATTATTGAATGACCTGTGTCTTCATAATAAAAAGGTCTGCATGTTTATCTAACCGCACAAAACTTGAATTTGTAAAAATAGTAAGTAGAATGATAGTCCGTCTGCTGATTGTAGCCAAGGTCATAGCTATTGATCAGTAACGGTGCAAAACATTTTTTATCTACAAAAACGAACTCCGCTATCTTCAAAGTCTATTTTAAATACTTTAGAATTTTAATACAAGGTACTTTTTATGGAAATTATTCATGTACCATACATATATGGAACGGTAGGCATACATCAACACTTGCGGCTCTTTGCTTAGAAAATTGCGTCTATTTTGCATTATTTTTACTCAATTCAGTACGGCTCTTTTTATAACACTTAATAAGAAGCTGAGCTGGAACCCACGCTTAGACAAAATGTATAGCAGACTTACAGCCCTTTTAGTACGCTAATTACAAATTCATCGCCTGGGAACTTCTTAAGTACTCCGCTTAAAACTGCTACACAGAATATAAACGTATATATCGTAAGTGTCGTGCTGTCGTATGTCGCAAGCTTTAAACTGTTAAAAATATATTCAAGGGGTTCGCAAAGTACCATAAAAGTCATATTATGAATTTTCACATTGTTAAAAAATAGTTGATTGTAATTTCAAGTCCTCTAATCATTTATTTAACCGTTAAAAACTTTACTTTAAAACCACCAAATTGTTCCAGCGTTGTCACGTACTTAAGTAGTGAGTTATAATAATAACGATGACAGTTGCAGAGAACTTATAGAAACGAGAAGCTGCAAACTACTCAGTGGACCATATTTGATCAGACTCTTAACAGAGCTAAAACGTTTCTACAGCGATATTTCTAGGTTAATTGTATGTTGACATGTTCAGATATTAGCAGCGAATATCTTAGTGGATTCACTTTATTTTGCGTTCCAAAATATTGCACCTTCTCGTTATTCTATTCTAAGTTCTCTGCAGTTGTCATCATTAGTGCTCATAAAATTGAGTTTTTGCTGCAGATTTTTAGGCGCAGTAGTTAAGGCAATATCTGACGGTACTCTTCATAAGAATAAAGATCGGACAGATATTTTGGGAACAATTTCAAGGTTAGAAAGATACAATCTTGGTAAAAGAAATTTTATTTGGTAGAAAATTTGAGGAAAAAATTTCAGGACGAAAATTTCGCGTAAATGGACCCCTTCAGCTCGGTCTTGGATATGTACATTGGCATACAGGCAGGTCAAAGATAGAATACAGAACAGGTGGGGCTATTTATAGATGCAGCTCAGAAGTTTCTATTGCAAGACGGGGTGCTAACAATCCTGACTGCGCCAAAATAAGTCGTTAAAAAGTTTAGAAATGCGCTTTGCTCTGCAACGGGATGATCACCTCCAAGCTCGTTTAGAGAATCTTTAATTCTTGGCAGCTAGGAATGCTGCGCCATCGAAGGGAAGGAGGTTGGCGAAGAACTGGTGATAGAAAGCGCAGCATCTGCTCTTGTGACCCCGGAACCATTTTGTGGTCTCAGTTGGTCTTCTTTGGAACATTTCATTACTGGGTTGGTAGCCTCTGAATGCAATAAGTACTGGGAAGTACGAGAGGGCCAGCGGACAGGCAGTAGTTTCATGGACAAGGACTTCATAGATGGAATGCATAAGATGTGCTTGGTCGGAGTGTCGCTTCTCCTTCTACTACCTTCGCGGTTTTCGGATTAGCTGGTTATATTTTCAATCAGTTTCCAACAAAAAAATTCCAGGGACCGAAAATAATCTTTAAATATCATGAAAAATATTCGTTATTGTTTGATATTTATTTTTGCGATCAAAAAATAATCGTTATTTCTGATTTTCATTTTTTTCGATCATTTTTAACCGTTATACTTAATGGAGACTGATTTTTTATGACCGCTTTAAATCTTTTATGATCGAAAAATAAAAATAACAATAATTTTTGATAGAAAAAATAAAAATCAAACAACTACGATTAAATTTGATCGAAAAAATATAAATCAAATTTTAACGGTTAAATTATGATTTTTTTTATTAAGATCATAACCGTTACGGTCCCTGCAAAATACATATGTTATAATCAGAATTTATTTTTAAGTTATTCAGAAGGCTCTGTTCTTGAGAAATATTGGTTTTAAAGTGTAGGATTTTTAGCATTTTCAAATACTTATGGATGATGAGACAAACAAGGTCGATGTGTTGAACAAAAAGAAATGTTTAAAAACTACCTTTTAATTTTAGTAATTTTTAGTTATTTGTGTTTCTTGTGTGTCTATGTAACATTCATTACACCTACAAGCAGCTTTTACCGGTCTCAATCTTGCGCCCACTCTCCCTGAATATATATATTTATTCAAAAACACAAAAAATCAATAAATTATTGAAACTGACCCACAGCAACAAATATGTGCATGTAAAAAAAACCTCAGGCAACACAGCTATAGCAACAAAATAATAATGCAATAAAAGTCATAGCTACTTGCGTACAATCGCAAGCACTTTGTGCCGGAAAAATAACAATACAAAACCTTTGACTACATCGAGCTATATTTATTTATGCACTTAAGTAATTTTATATTTAGACTGACGTGCACTCTCTTTGCATGCGTTATCAGCGGCTGGCGCACAGTGTCTCGCAGCTCATTAAGTGCTAATGAGAAATTTCCCGCACTATCATTATGTATGTATGTATTCAAGCACTTCTTTAATCTAGCCCTTGCTATAAAGCTGCCTGTAAGGAAAATGTTTGCCTCACACTAAAATGTTTTTTTTTTTTTAATTTCTATTTGTCTATGTTTCTAGAGTTTTCTATATGGTAGCTGCCGCTTTATTACTCTTTCGAAAGTCAAAACCAAAACAAACTGGACAATACTCTGCAACATACATACATACAAAAATACATATGTACGCACATACATATGTTTATGATTTATACTTACATGACAGCATCGCCCCTAGCACCAAGCAAGCATTGCATTCACGGCTGCTTGTGCAAAAAAAGTGGCCCGTTTACATGTGCTTATGCCAGTGAATGCAGCCTAAACCCATTGCACTTAGAAAAGGGAAGCAAGTGGAAATTTAAATGTTCATTCTAGCAGGCTGTCAGTCTTATTCAATTGCTCGTTTTTTTCTTTTTATTTCTCTTATTTTCAAAGTAGT
>JAPVRG010218791.1:436-12314 GCA_029783565.1 Rhagoletis cerasi | reverse complement strand
CTGCCCAAAAAATGTTGCGCTTTCCTTCTTCTGATTTTGTTTTACAAATCTTTGAACAGAAGGTCCTATAAGACTTCATTTTTGAGTTTGAAACTAGTTGCTTATAATATTTTTGCTTATTATGATAACGGGACCCTAATTCTTCGTTAAAAAGTTTTATGTAGTTTGTCCTTCGTCTAGAAAGGTTCGTGTTCCACCTGAGGAAGGGACATGAAATCTTGAACGAATCCATGAATTTAGATCTACGTGTATTTTTAATCTTTCACTGATTCGATATACATAGTTATCAATGTATTTACAGACAACTATTTTTTAAGTCGAAGTTGACGCCTTTTAGCCCACCTTGCCTTTGTTTATTAATTCTTTTTTCTTCAAAACGCTCGATCTGGTAGAACTGCTGCGCTATTCTGCTTACATGATATCTTTTTTAACACCTTTTCTCAATATTCTCCCATTAATTCTTATCGCCCACATGCCATTCCTCTCCATCTCACACACTCTCTTTGCTTAACGATCTTGCTACCGAATGACGTAGAATCATCTTTCGTACACTTTACATACTTACATACATACACGGTATTTATTTACCTGACTATGTTTACCTACCCATTTGAACTAAATATACCAACTTGTCTAGCGCAAAAGTATGTTGGCCGCTTGATTTTCTCAATTTGCCTTCTGCACTTTTTTATCTTGTCGGAATTTTTCAATGAACTTAACAGCGCTCTCGCTAGCCGGTGTCGCAAACTCTATGCATGCAGCTGCTTATATGAATATTTACTCAGAGCTTCTGGTCGGTATTTCGCAACGAACGTGCGAGATCTTACTTTGATACATATGTAAGTTGCCACCGCTCATTGCAGTCCAAGTTACTGAGTTTGAGCGCGCAGAGTACAATGTCAAAAGATATCAAAGATATACGATAAGAGCAAAACTTGCCGCCGAGTTCTGTTCTCGCATCACTCATATACATATTTATGTATATAGTTCGTTTTTTGATGGGCAAGAGAGAGCATAGACGCTAGAAACAAACACCCGCTCTCTCGAAAGCGGCAATTTTTCGCATATATAATATGGCCTGTCGCGGTCGCATTGAATTTATTAGTGAAACATATTGTGCGAAGAGAACATCAATTTTTATTAGTGATCAATAAATACAAAAAGGGCTGAATAAAAGTTAGCAGCCAAAAAAATAATAAGCTCATGAAAAAGTTAAATACTATATTAAAAATAAACAAATTTCAGTTTAAATAAACGTCTATGCACGTTAATCGAATGGTTAGAGAAAAAATTTGTAACAATTTTCTGCGCCAAAACTACAATTGGAGTGCCACTTGGGAACGCGCTCAAAGGCATTTTGATAAACGCTGAAAGCTCAAAACGCTTTAAGGTTTCCGCAAACCTATTCGAATAAAAGTGTAACTTGCCCACCATTAAAGTCGCGTGTGACGAAATAATTGATTTCAATTGAAGGCAATCAGTGTTTTCAGACAAAAAGAAGAACCAGCCCAGCGCTGTGTGTATTATATACTACGATAAAAAGCACGCCAGCAAAAAACATAGTAAAAACGACAAGTGTAGATATTCTTTAGCGTAGCAAGCAAGCCTAATAACGCCCTTAAAAATTTGGTGATTAACGATAAAGTGATTTGCAATTTGAAAATACGTACATTCCTTCTGAAACCAAAAAGACAAGCGAGTTTACTTAGTATTTACTTACATAAAACACTAAAAAGCTGTAACACCAGCTGAACAAATAACGCAACAACATTTTAAAATATTTTAAAAGCAAATATTTAAGTATTATTAAAATGACACCGAGACTCATCACTTACTTCCTGGTAATTATTACATAATTCATATAATTCAATATTCATGGGGCTTTGACAAAACAACTTACTTCATTTTGGTGGTTTTGATATTGAAGCAATAAATTGTAAGAGATTTTTGTAAAATATTTAAAAAATTTAGGTTTTCTTTTGCTGCCATAGAGGCCGCTTAGAGCAATTATTAAAATATTGATTTACTGACGCACTGTGAATGCCTATATTTCCTGCTTAGAGAATGAAGAGTTTAAAATCGATTTAAGTTATTTTTTCAGAAGTCTGTAGATATGATAGTATACTTATGTGAGATTCCTTGTGTATTATCCCCGCAAACATATTCTGATCGTTCATAATATATGAGTCCGAAAGGAGTCCTACATAGGTAAAAAATATGAGTTTCAAAAAACAAAAAATGTGTGGCTCTTATATGAATATTTTAGGAGTACTAAATGATCCAAATATGAGCCAGCCCTTTGGGCTAATATAAAAACAATATACACTCGAATCTTATGTATCAAAACTTGTTTATAAAGATATGGAAAACAATCAAAAAAGAAAATTAACAAAATTTAGCTGCAGCTGTATATATGAATGTTTTTGCAAAAAAATTGTTGTAGAATGTTGGCCAAAAAAAAATTTAAATATGACTCTAAAATGAGTTGTAAACGAGACCGAAAAGAGTCAAAAAAGAACCTAAAAACGAGTCCGAAATTAGTTATTTATGAGGCCAATAACAGTCATAAAGGAGCCTCTTAAAGAGGCTAAAATGATTCATCTATGAGGCCAATAAGAGTCCAATATGACTCATATTGAGACTCATTTGATGTATGAATTTCAGCTCATATAAGTCGACCTTCGGAGGAAGGGAAAAGCCTTTATTTCGGACTCTTAAATGAGTTCATTGTGTGCGTAAAGGATCTGAAATAGCACTCCTTTAAGACTCATTTATGACTCAAAATGTTTGCTGGGATTTGCCTAAAGAGCATGCATGTATGTATACTGTAAATATTACAAAAAAAAAAAAAAGAAAACAAAAATTAAACAGTAAAACAAAACAAAACAAAATAAAACAAAACAAAACAAAATAAAACAAAATAAAAAAAAAACAAAATGAAATTAATTAAATGAAATGAAACAAGTAGTTTTTAGCAAAACAATAAATTTTTAAGAAAAAAAAACAACCGACTTCAATTAGCATATAAAAATTTACGAAGCAAACCAATACGGGGCAACTCTTGAGGTACCACCTTTCCGATAAAAAAATAATTATCAGAAACGGTGCACGTGGTCCAAAGTTATCCGTTGACATACATAAACAATTATTCCCACGAATTGTTAACTTCGTCCTTTTTTTGAAGTCGGTTAATAAAACAAAAATAGAATAAAAACAAGTCATTCTTAAGCAAAAAAAAACAATCGATCTAAATTCTCATATAAAATTTTGGAGTAGGTACCGTTAATTTTTTCATGATCCAATGATTGGAACTAAACCAAATTAGTAAAGTACCACCCTTGAGGTACCGCCTTTCCGGTAAAAAATGATCTAAATCGGTTCACGTGGTCCAAAGTTATAAAAGAAATATTCCGATGAATTGATAATATCCTCCTTTTTTGAAGTCGGTTAAAAAAATTAAATACATTAAAAAAATTTAAAAATTTAAAAAATTAAAAATTTAAAAAATTTAAAATTTTAAAATTAAAACAAATTTAAAAAAAATATAAAAGTGTTAAAAAATTTAAAAAATTAAAAATTAAAAAATCAGAAATCACTAAAAATATTATTAAAAAATCGTTAAAAAATTTATTTAGAAAATAAAAAAATTTGGAAAATATAAAAAACCAAAAAAATTGGTTAAATAAAAAATGAAATTAAATAAAAAAATTAATTTAAATTAAAAGATATAAATAAAACAAAAAAAGAAACCAATTAAAAATTGAAACATAAAAAAGTAAAAATTGAAATATATGAAAAATGAAATAAAAATAATATAGAAAATATATATTTTGAAATTTTTTTTTGAAAATGCCTTTTCTTTGTTTATCATACTTGAGCTACAACAAAAAAAATGTTCGGAATCCAAAAATCAAAGTCCTTCGCAAATTTTGTCCAGCTAAGGGTTGGTTAGACGGTCGTCTTTGAAAAAAAAAAACACTCAAGCTCTTGACCCTTTGTGGTCCTTTAGGAGATATTCGAAGAAATATCCACGAGGTGGCAAAAGAAGCGTAGAATGATTTCGTCCCTTGATCCCTGACCAAACATAAATTGGAAAAGACGCAGATCGATTTCCCACAAGAGGCGACACATGTATCAGATTCTGTAGACTATGGTAAAGCGGTAATTACAATGATCAGCGAAAGGTATCAATTTTTTCCGATGATGGATCAAAAGCGAATGATGTGAATACTAGGGCCGGTGTACTTGGACCTAGGTTTCCGAAGAGTGTATCAATGATCACACACACAACCATATTTCAGGCGGAAAATTTCGCAATTGAAATCTGCGGCCGTAAATGCCTTCGTAGAAGGACTAATGCGACCACTACAAACACCATGGCGGTCAGCCAGGCAGCAATTAGAGACCTGGGCTCGTGTAAAACGTTGTCAAGGTTGGTAGAAAGTGGTAAAAATGCACTGAAAAGGCTGGGAATCGGCAACAAGGTTACCTTGTGCTGGGTTACATGTCATGAGGGCTTTGGTTGGCAACGAGAGAGCTAATACCCTAGCACCATGCGGTCCTTAATGTAGCCTTACAGCTCTGAGCCTTTCTGTGGTCCACCCAAAATATGCTCGGCAGAGTTTCAAAAATGTTTTAGCAGAAGTAACTTACGTAATTTGGTTGCATATACGCCTGTCGAGCAATTTCCAGTAAGGACAATTACCGCATCGTGGATTTCATATTTGCTGACATTGAGGTGAGATTTTATACTTCCTAATGACGGCCAAAGATACCGAGTAGTTAATCAAACAAATGTGTTCTACCAATCATCTAAGCTCTAAATGGAAATTAACTTTTAATTATACATTATCTAATTTATTAGCTTTTGCCCTAACGTCTCAGTCCTCTGGAACGCAAACAGTGGTTGTGCGAAGGTATCAGCCAGGATTTAGATGCCTTCGGCATTTTGTTTAGGAAATCGATAGCCGTCTGGCTGTCAGTGGAGCTCTAAGACATCGTTAAGAATCGTTACACACTTTATAATGATATCAGCTTTTTCTTTGCTTATCTCAAACAATTTGCAAAAAACAGCAATTATTGCTGATAAGTAGTGAGTCATAATGAAGCTGAGGCATTTTCAAAAGGTTGCTTAGCTCATAATTAACATGCCACCATTAATAGCGAAATGAGGATCGAGAACTTTCTCTGAATAACTACTTCCAACTGATCATTAAGAAGTTTATCAGTATTTATCCGCGAATGATTAAATTTATGTATAATAACTATGTGCCTAGCTAAGTTTGAGTACTAAGCAGCGGTACAAATTTACGTTCGTTGCAATGGCTTAATTAGTTTAAACATGTATCAGCTCTTAATTAATTTACGCACAACTTTTTGCGATTGATTCGAAATAATTTTCATTAATGAGTGGCTTTTATGAATCAGGCTAGTTTAACCTGCAGTTTTATTGCTTGTAAATCGTGCAACATATAAAAATTACTTACATTATTTAATTGTTAAATTCTATAATTAAATGTTTAATAAATAAGCGAATCTCATGCCTTCGACAAATATTACTCATACGCCAGCGCGTTCCATCAATTGTCCCATACAAAGTTCAATTTTAAAACAAATTAGTATAAATGACAAATGCTAAGCATGTAGATATTATTTGTAATTAAATCAGCACTTTTAAGTACTTGTAACTATTTACTAAAATTTATTTGCACGCAGACATGCATTATCCGAACGAAAATGCAAGGCAATCGTCACGAAAGAAGGCGGCACGCTTACTTGGCTTGCTGCGATACATTGTTGCTATAATTTTATCAATTTTAATAACATCAAATTAAAGCTTAATTAAAGATATGCATTAGTTTTTGCAGCCGGAACAGCAAGTAAGATATATACATACATACATCATGAAAAAAATTGTACCGCTCTTTCCATGTGAGATCTCACAAATCACCTAAGCCAAGCTAACCTAGCATAACATTATTTGGAAAAAAGCACCGAAGTATTTCTGCCTTTTAGGGTTTTAAGGCAAGGAAAAAAGCCATAATTTGCTTTTAATTTTTTAAATTTTTGATTTATATATTTCCTTTAATAGATAAAGAAATATAAATTCATCATTTTGTAGGCGTTTCGAAACTATTTTCCGGAACTTTGGTTTTGTTATGTCAAAAAATTTCTTTGCAAAAAGAATGAATTGAAAAAAAATTAAAAATAAAAGTTTGCCCCTCTTTATTCTTATTCCCTCTTTTATAAACAAAAAACGTATCGATTTGCAATTTTAGGGGTTTTTCAAAACTTTTCTCCGAAGTTTTCTTGGACATTTTTCGTGATTTTTCGCAACTTCTCCGTGTTTTGCGAAACACTCCCTGGTATTATTTAAAAAATTTCGGGATGTTTTAATTTTTTCGGAAACCTTCGGAACTTTCCGTAAACTTTTGCAATTTTTCGCAAGCTTTCCGAATTGCTCTAAAACTTTCGGCGATTTTCAGAAACTTTCGAAAATTTCCGAAAACTTTCGTAGTTTTTTGGTAGCTTTTTTATTTTTTCGAAAAGTTTTGTAATATTTCGAAAGCTTTAATAATTTGTCGGAAATTTTCAGATTTTTTGGAAATATTTGTTTGAAATTCTTGGAACTTATTCTTAACTTCCAGATTTTTTTTTAACCTGGGAGTTCTCGGCTCATTTCGAAATTTTCAGGGATTTCGAACTTTTCTGGGACATTTCCAGATATTTCCTTACTTTTTGGGAATTTTTCAAAGCTCGTGGAATATTTTGTAGCATTTCGGAAAGCTTAGGTATTTTTAGGAACCTTCCAGGATTTTTCGTACTTCTCTTCTAAGGATTTGTTTTGAAGAATTTTGGTATTTTTTGGAAAGTTTCAGGTTTTTCGGAGCTTTTACATTTTCTAAAACGTATCGTGGTAATTTTTTCAAGCTTCGAAATTTTTTGAGACTTTTCCGGATTTTGCGAAAATTTGTGGCAATTGTTTTGAGCTTCATAGGATTTTTAAGTACTTCTTGAGATTTTTTTTAGCATTTTTGGTTGTTTTGGCACTTTTTCGAAACTTTTCAAGATTTTTCGCAAATTTTCGGGTTGTTTCGTAAGTTTTCGAGAAATTTTAGATTCAACAGCACATCTAAATTTTAACTATATTTTTCATTAATGTCTGAAACAAGCATAAAAAACACATTTTTTCAACTCAAAAAATATCAGCCAAAGTTTTCCTTGTCTTGAAAAATTAAAGCGAAAATAACCGGGTTTCTTTTTATGATTGGGATTTTCATTCAATAAAGTCTAATTTTTCTCAGATTTGCTAAGCCAAACATTTAAAAAGCAGATTCATAAAAACTAATCTCTAATTGCTTTGCTCTCTTTCTCTCTCTATTGCAGTGCGGTATGCGCCATCCTACAACAGGACTTAGCGAAGACGACCTCAGTCGTCTCACTGGTTCATCCTCATCGACAGCATCTTGCGACAGCAATTCATCATCCTCCTCTTCGTCATCATCGTCTTCTTCTTCGTCAGCAGCGAATACGCCCGCCCACAAGGAGGGCGTTGACGGGTGCGCTCATCACACACTCGCCACGCTCACTAGTCCTGATAAAGTGACCAATAATACATTAGCCTTGGTCGCTAGCACACTTAAGCAAAATAATAACAATAATAATATCATCAACATTAGCCACAATAATAATAACAACAACAACGGCACGCACTCGAACACAACATCATCACGCTTTAGTTCTACATATCTACCCGAACTGATTAATCCATTGGAATGGCAAAAATCACGTAAGCGCAAAGAGCGCCTAGACAGCACCTCATCGGTGACGCAAGATCGCAAATTGCAACGCTCTAACAGTGAGGAGCTCCTCACACAAGAACAGCAAGCGCCTTCTGTTGGGAGCGCAGATGCTCTGAACGCCGGCAGCAATGCTTTGAAAGCGATAAAGAGCGCAGATGTTATAAGACGCGTCTCATCGGAGGATTTCAAGAAGACCGCCTCCTATGCAATTTACGAGCAAGAATTGCGTGAAGCAGCTGAATGTCGCGCTGCTGACTTAAAACAAAGCCAACTGCAGCATCTACAACAACAGCGCGCCGCCGATGAGAACGACGGTGCATTGGCCAATCGTCAGCGTCACCAGCAGCAACAAAACAATCAGCAAACGCAACAGCAGTCAGCAGAGGAGTCAACGGCCACGCCTGTCTATCGTGACTCGTGGATCACCGGACCCACCAAAGACATGACGCGTCGCTCACGCTACGAAACTAGCCCGGCGCGTTCGCAGCGCTTTTCGCCCATACGCAGCAATGGTGTGGCGAACGGCAATGGAAGGCATCGTGACAGCGACGATAGCGAATGCGAGCATGAGCGGCGGCGCAGCAGTGAGCGTTCGTGCAAGTCACGACTGCCACCCGGCCGCAAGGTGGGCGTCGTGAAGAAGAGCAGCGGCAGCGGTAGCAGTAACGCTGCGGCAAGTAGCGCCGCAAAATACTTGGCCTCTTCCAAGCGCGGCGACGAAAAATCAGCTTACAAATACGACTTGTCTACGCTCAAGTATGAACGACGCGGTTTCATTAGCAAGAAAGGCACCGCCGCCAATGCCGGCAACAGCAGCGGCAGCAGTGCCAACGGCAACGAGAAAACGGCCAGTGATCACAATGACAATAATCTAATCG
This sequence comes from Rhagoletis cerasi, assembly GCA_029783565.1. NCBI lineage: Eukaryota > Metazoa > Arthropoda > Insecta > Diptera > Tephritidae > Rhagoletis > Rhagoletis cerasi. Next base: position 3,634 of record JAPVRG010218791.1, on the reverse strand, counting down.
ACTTCCATCAGCAGCCACCAACACATACCCCACCAACGGCGCAGCCACAAATGCAGCCCCCTGCCGCGACGCAATTGCAGATTAAAAGCGTGAATGGCATCGCAACGGCATCAACGGTAGTCAAAGAGGACAAGCCAGCCGCAGTAGCAGCAGCAGGAGCATCAGCAGCAGCGCCGCAGAGCGTCAAGCGCTCGAACGACATTAGCAGCGCCTACAGCAGTGTGCCGCTAACCGCCGCACAGGAGGCTTTGCCTTGGGGCCGCAGCGTACCCGAAGATGCCACACCGATGCTAAGTCGACGCTATGCGCCCGTGCGTCATCACCCCGTCGACCATCTCGACACGGCCGCCAAGCTCTCCAAAGTTATGCCCTACCCACAGCAGTTCCACAAACAATCGGCAGTGCAGCGTTTCGACGACGATATGGATTGCATGGAATCACTTAGCACTTTCCGTGCCTTCACCTCACGCGATGTCATGGAACAAGTCATACCCGCCATGATGTCTTTCCAATCACCCGAAGAGCGACTCAAGCAGGTCAACAAGCGATTGACGGCATTGAAGAAGAAGCTGGTACAGCTGGAAGAGGCTTATGAAATGCGCGTGGGCTATCGTCCCTCACAGGCGGAGCGCATGAACGACAAATATATGAAGAATATACTGGCAGAGTTAACTAAGTTGCGCAAAGAGCGACAGGAGTTGAAGGCCGATCCGATGGGTGCGTTGGGCATGAAAGTTAGCGGCGGCATGGATGCTTCTATGAAGTTGGAAAAGATGAAGGCTACGCTGCAGGAAATTGAGCAGGTAAGATAGTAGATAACTTTTTTTTATTTAAGGTTAGAAGAAAAAAAGGGAAATAGGTAAAGCGCACACTTTTCAAAATCCACGTCTTAAAAATCTCAAGGCTCATACATACATATGTTAACCATTGTTGTGTTCTGGTTCACCAGTACCCCTTCTCGTACAACTCAATACGCTTAGGGTTATTATCAGGCATATTTATATTCGTGAAAGCATTTGCGAGTCGGTGAGCATGCAGTGCGAATAGAGTGCGCTTCGGTTTGCTGTGTAAGAAGAAATGATTGCAAACAACAAAATGCATATATAAACAAAAATTTGAGATAAAAAACAAAAACTTAAAAAATGTAAACGAAAGTGACAAGCAAGCGAACGACACTTAAACGAACAAATAACAAACCGAAATACCCGCCCACTCGCTTAAAAAACATCTGTACATACATACTTACAAATACAGTTATTTAAAGCGTTAAGAATTTTCACAATGAGACAGACGACTGCGAACACGACGTCACGTGCATATGCCACGCACTTAAGTGCTTAAGCACAGCTAAATTTAAATAAATTGTGCGATGATGAGCAGACAAAAGTTGCGAAATCAATGGTCATTAGCGGTGTATTAAAGGAATTTGTGATTGTATAACAGCAATAAAACAAAAGCTAGGTAGCATCATTAACGTTGAGAGCAGAGAGTGCCGTTAAATGAAAAGCGCAGCGAAAGACGTTCTCTTGCAAAACTTAAAATTTCACTTGCGCGCGTTCAATTTGGGCATATGACGTGTGCTTATATTGCGAATTGGCGATTTTAAGCACCAATTTTGGCACCGTCTGCCTGTTTTCAAAAATTTATGTTTAATTTTAGAACACATTTTGTAAGACTAGCACATATAATTTCATACATTTATTTTGCTAGTATATTTTTTTTTTAGTAGTGATTCACTTAAGAAGATATGTGCTTAAGGTATGCATAATAATGTGAGCTTAGTAGGTCTGAGAAAAATACCACTATAAGAACTGAAATATTACGCACAGCTATTAGTACGAAGTGCCGCTGTAAAACATTTTATTTTGATTTCATATATATTTAGGTGTATTATCACCCTCATTAAACTGCTTAGGCTGGGGCCTATCGATTTAAGAGCTAAATGAACATCTCAATGATAGAACTTAAGGTATTGCTGAAATTCGACAAAAAGCATTGATAGGTATCCTAAATGTTGATTACTTGACTCGCAAAGAATAGAGTTCCATCTGGTATCACTACGGACCAGCCAGACTAACCTAACCCGATCCTCAATATAAAACACTCCTCCATCCGAACAATGCTCTATGAAAACTTTCCATCATTTGAAACACTGCTGAATGTCTTCGTCTGTCAGCTCTTGTAGGATGCGTGCCGCTTTCTCTTTCACAACTTCAGCGGACTCAACTCGTTTTCCTTTTAATGCAAATTTTACCTCAGAAACAGATAGGAATCGCCCAGCGAAAAACAGGCAAATAACTTGGAATGCTGTACTTGGCTAAGAAACCTATTGATAGACAATGCGGCATGAGCCGGCGCATTGTCTTGATGAAGAACCCATGACTTCTGCTTCCGCAATTCGGGTCGTTTTTCCTTCTTCGTTCACGGAGTTTAGCAAGAATGTGAAGGTAATAATTATATTTAATAGTCTGACTCAGCAACCCAGTCAGTGCGGCTTTTTAAAGTTTTACGTAAAATTTACAAACTTTTCTTCACAACTCCGTCTAGTACTAGGCGCGCAGCCACAGATTCAATTCTCGCCTTCAAATTAGTATCAACTCAACTGAGAGATTGTCGCTTGCCCTAACAGCGGAATGATATTGAAAACGGGGGTTAGCACACCAGGCATAGGCAGGCATGAAATCTTTAGAGGATCGTAGCTTCAAAATCGTGACTGAAAATGCTAAAATTGCCTAAATTTCAATTATTAAAATCACAATTCACTCACGGAATATTTAAAAAATCTCAGTCTCAATTGAATTTTATATATTTTTGATTAAAATCATAGGTTAGATTTATTCATATAAGCCAGATTAATATCCATTAGGCATAGATCAGATTTTATAAAATTCCGGTTAATAATGATGCTCAACAGTAACATTATAATTTATTGTGGTTGCCCATTGCAAATTTTAAATATCGAAATCCAGCTCGGCTGTTAGACTATAAATTTAAAGTAAAGATTATGACCTTTTGTATTTAAATTACTCCTTTAATAAAGCAAAAAATTCAATTATTCACGGATATATGTATGTTTGTGTATATGGAAACACATGCACACAAATGCTCACTGGCACAAAAGAGGCAGAAGATTAATGGAATTAGTGTGGAACTCTTGACAGCTTTCGGGTTTATTTTGTGTGATTTACTTGAAGTTTT
>JAPVRG010218767.1:0-15716 GCA_029783565.1 Rhagoletis cerasi | reverse complement strand
GCATGCAATTGCTTATGGCTATGGATTGGTTTGGCTTGGCTGACACCGAATTGTCTATGCGCCGCCGCTCCTTAAACGTTGCAAATCAGATAATTGAACAACATTTAATTGTTGCTGTAATGTGATGAGTGAATCTACTGTGTGTCCTCTATCGAGGTTGCTGTTGCTTCTGCTGCTGCTGCATTGTGGAAGACGCCTATCGTCGGCTATTATATTAAATTTGTTTTAGCCGATTTTAAGCGTTTACGGCTAATTTCTGTTGATTTCATTTTAATTGCCATGCCTGCAGTCGGCTTGATTTTTTTACGCTATGCTATTATTTTTAAACTTTTATTTCCTATCCCCACACAAGGCTACCTTCAAATATGTGAGTTGTGCCATGCATCTTGCCCACTCTTCGAAAGTGTTCGGTTTGGCTGTCCATTAGATGAAGAGGCTATAAATATTACTTAGCTATAAACGTTCGTGTCTATACTTTAAGAGCTTTGTTGTTTTCGTTACAGTCCATTTGTTTGAACTCCTCGATACTTTACCTCCGATTTTGTTATGGGATTTTATTCACAGTCAGTCAAGATGTGGCGCCATTTACTCGAACAATTGAATTGTTGGTTTTCATAATACAAAAAAATGTTAAATAAAAAAAATGTTTTCTTTTTTATGTAGTATATAACCATGGCACAGTAAAATTCGTAATAAAATTAAAAGCAACGAGCCAACGTAATATATAAATGGCATGCACACTAAAAAAAAGAAGATGTGAAGGACTTTGTCTACCTACGATCCAGCATGAACAGCACCAATAATGCCAGTCTGGGGATAAAGCGAAGAAGTGCTCTTGCCAACAGGTGCTCTTTGGGCTTGGTAGGCAATTGAAAAGCAAAGCTCTCTCCAGACGAACAAAAATTACGCTCTACAAATCTCTCATCATGCACGTCCATTTATATGGCGCAAAAACGTTGAATATGATGAACAAAGATCAGAAGGCCTTGGGTGCTTTCGAGAGTACTATTCTACGCAAGATCTACGGCCCTGTTCTCATGGGCGGCGAGTACCGAAGAAGATGGAATGACGAACTGTACGAACGACGTTCCGATGAAGTGATCCTTCGACTCAGCACCTATGGGTGGACAACGGAAACAAGGGCACCCACGAACACAATGGAAGGACCAAGTGCAGAAGGATCTACTGGCGAAAATCCGCAAAAGAAAGAGGCAATTGGCGGAGCTTTTTGGCCTCGGCCCAAACCAGCAAACGTTTGTAGTGCCAAATAAGAAGAAGAAGAAATTTTCTGCACAATTTTTTTTAGAATTCGAGCCAACTCTAGTCAACCTAACTGGGTATTTATTCTCAAAAATAAGTGCAATCCAAGAAAACATTATCGAACGATAAGTTGGCTTGATATTATTACAGATGACATGCCGTATGAAAATAGGTTGAAACTTGAAAGTTTAAAATTATCACAACAAATGAAAGACTGCAAATCGCTCTTTTGGGAAGCATTCAGTGAGACGATGAACCGTCTACGCAAGATCCTCTCGAAAACGTCCGTTGCTATTTACCTAAAGGGAATGACGAATGGAGAAGAAGTAGCTTGGAGACATTGGAGATCATAATATAGCCTCACTTGCTATGTGTATTCAAATACCAGGGTAGAGGAAAACTTAGGGCCTAATATTTCAAAAGGAGTATTCCCATTCAACACTTCTTATGAGGACAGTATTGAAAAGCTTTTCGCTCAGCAAATCACCTATGTTCGACGGCATGCTGACTGTGTAACTTAAGAATCCCTTGGACCACGATGTTCCAAAACTAAAAGAAATCTGTAAAAAAGCGAAGGAAATGGTGATTTTTTATAAAAAAACGGGGGAAGTCTAATAGATTTTAAACTATTAAAGCTTCTCGTCCTTTTCAATGAAAAATATTTTCTTCATTATTGGACACCTACATACATATATGACTGTAGAAGTGGGTTTCATGACCAAAAAACATCGAAAAATCTTTGTATCATAAAAAATACTCTTTAGCTGTGTTACATATTTAGAAGGCGCCTTCTACAACATAAGCCCAGAAGCAGTTACCTCACCGCCCCAGAAAGTGGGCCTTTGCAACATAGAGATATCCGTTGTGAATAACCTTCCCAAAAATAGGGAAATGAACACTGATCTTAGTGACTCCTCCATTAAGAATGAAATCACCCGCAGGGCACAGCTCTCGCCTTTACTGCGGAGCACATAACAATGAGCGGTCGTTTGCACGGACTGGTTTTTGGGGGAACGGGCATAACTGAAACCTTCAAGACTGATTCACATACAACTTTCTTCGCTTTGCTTGATAGTTCTTTGCTTTGACATATAAGAACGATGTAGGCATATGCATGAGTATGCTCACATAAAAAACGTTTGCAGCAAAGCAAAGCAAAACGAAGCAAAATCTTGGGCAACGTTCATCTCTTTTACGCTTTAACTATCAGCTGACATAATTTTTGTATTTATTTTTATGCATTCATAGCACACATCAGACAGCAAGGTAAATATAATGCTCTGGCATTATGCCTGTTCATGCAGCAAAATATTTGTAACAATTTTGGAAAACTATCATGTTTTGGTGTTCATGCAACAAAAAAACTTGCAAAGTAGGGGAAATTGAGAGAGCAATGTGACAGTTCACTTGGAGGGGAAGTTGCAAATTTTTAATGGAAAACTTTAACTTGCAACAATTTGCCAGTAAGAAAAACAGCTTGTCGCATGTTGCTGGGTGCAATTCAAACTAATAAAAGAATTGTTTGTAGGGATTTTATAGCTGAAATTGACTAAATAGACCTACTTAAATATATAAAATGTTATGAAATACTAGGGGTATTCGTCTAAACGCGTAAATTCCTCGTAACAGCGTAAACCTCGTAAACAAACCGGTTTTCCATACAAAACCAAAAAAGTTTACGAGGTTTACGTGGTTACGAGGCATTTACGCGTTTAGACGAATACTCCTACTATTTTTATTAGGAAAATTCTGCGTATGAACAACAAATCAATCAGCTGTTCTTGGATATTTTTCTCATTGAGAGCGAATTCTCGGAAATTGAGTTGCTGGAGAGTTACTGGCAAGTTGCTGGATAATTTTTGCATGAACAGAGCTATTATATATTGTATATAAGAATTTATATTTAATTTTTCAGAAATTAAACAATGGAAGAAAAGCTCATAGATCGCGGAAAGTCAAAGTGTTCATTGTGGCATCCGCTCTTTTTGCTTCGCTTTGTTTTCGAAGTTGAAACTGTCAAGCAAAGCGAGGAAAGTCATATGTAAATCAGCCTTCAGAGTTGTCGAAACGGTATTTAGTCTGCTTCCGAACCCAAACTAGCCTTTGTTTACTAAAGAAGACTAAAACTGAACGGAATTGGAATTGTGATCTGGAGTGAACTGGAAAGAAGATCGCGTAACGAGATTAAAGTTGTATAATAGTTGTAAGTCGTTTGGGGACTGACATTTTTTGGAAAATCACCATTTTCATTGACGTCGGTGGCTGCAAAGTAGTGAAGTACAGTTCGGAAATGTCAAAATCTCACGTGACACTAGCACTCCTAGCCGAAGTCGCTCTCCGCTGGATTTCCGAACAAAGCAACACCGAAGGGGAGGAAATAGCCGATGAGATGGCTAGACATTTCTCGGAAATGCAAACCAACGTTGCAGATAACTTCCTTCAATCTCGAATTTGTAATCCACTGAGGGGACGTCTGTGATTCATATTGCTGACTCGGCGTGTTTTTTGTTACATTCTTGTGTGTCATATTAACGCCCGCCGTATATGCTCACTCTCGCAGTGGTCGTCACGAGCGGCATGCGAGTGGCAGCATTTAAAATCTATGACGCTATACCGAACTTCCCATTTGCACTCATGTTTCGTGAGCGTGTTCGAGAGTGTCGTGCGAGTGTTTCTAGGTAGCATATACACGGTTTCCGAGTGGCAGTGGCGCGAGTGTCTCTAAGCGTGGAAGAAGAATTAATTGAAGCGGTGTTTACTTGAGCTCTTCCAGTCTTTTTTAACCAACTTCAAAAAAAGGGAGGAGGTTATCAATTCGTCGGAATATTTTTTTTATGAATGTTACAGCATAACTTTGGACCACTATATACTTTCCATATTGACGATAATCGATAAGCAAATTTGTTATCATTGTCGCACTTGATGACACATACTGAACACTCGTCATGGCTTGCACTGTGGCTTAGCCTATGGCACGACATAATGAACACTTGATGCTAGCTAGATCAGGTTACAAGGCATAAGTGGATCAGTGCACATAAACATTGATTCAAATACATGTATGTTATATGCAGAAGTAGAGGAAATAGGGAGTGGCCAATGTTTTGATTAGTTAGTCATAAGAATAAGAAATATATTGTAAGCGTATGAAAGACGGCGTTGAGTACATTGGGTTTTATTTCTAGAATGGCAAATTCGTGCATCTCAATGCATGTACAAAATTCGTTTGGAGAGCTTAGCAATACTCAAATTTAAATTTTGTTGAGAGGTCTTGCCTTGCATATATACATATATTAGCAGACGATCCTTGTACTACCCTCACTTATCAGTGGAATTATTCAATCTCCTCAATTTCCTCTGGGACTGTGGTTGTTGTACTATTATGATTTTTTGGAATAGCCTCGGTTAGAGAACTGTAACTTGCATTGAATCGTTCAAAAAGTTTTTAATTACCCCAGCTAGTTTGAAAGCAAACTTCGATAGCGGTTTGGCGTGAAAAAATTTTCGGTCTTACCAAGCCCTAAAAACGGGCAAAATCAACCTTTGATCCTTACATTATTTGGAGTTTGAGTGTTACATAGAGCTGAAAAAATATTATGTACTGACCATATAACCCTTTAATATCCTGTTTACATAAATTATTTACTTCGACAAGTAAAACTAGAAATTTCAATTTCTACCCGACTGAATTCAAATCTATAGCTCTCGGTATATATTAAAACCTCTTTAAACCTAAATTAATCAAGTTTTGAAAAAAAATGAGTAAAATTGATAAAATTTTTATGACGGCAGAAAAATTTCTGGAAGTAAGCCTTCAAAGTAGAATGCGTAGCAAAATTTCTCACACGTATGATGACCGACCTAGTCTAATGTGCTAGCTCCGCGCTACATGACTATTTCACCTCTAAGTATATGTAGATATATGTATATGCTTGCAACTTATTGCAACTTTATACTGTGTTTTGTTTGTAATAAAAGTGGCAAATACGTACAAATTGTTAAACCATAAACTGTTTTTATTTAATTTAAAATCATTTATTTTTACTTTTTAGTTTTAACAACACTCATTTATGTATGTAAAAGTGAGATATTTAGTGAAATGTTGTAATATGTAGGAAAGTGAATGTTTGAATTTAATTACAATACGCTTTGGATAGTATGGGAAAAAACTTTCAAAAAATTTGTTAGTAAAATTATTATCCTCCGATTCGGAAATTGTCAAAGTAACAAACTGTTAATAACAAGGACGGTTTATCCCACATTCAGAGGGCCCCACCAAGATGATTACGAGAAAATTAATTATTTGAAAATTCTTAATATCCAAGAAACATCTGTCACTAAAATTTTGGTTAGAGTCTTAAAGAACAATTTTTTGCCAGGCACCATGCTCACATTCTTTAGTTTTTTTGACGCTGCAAAAAAGTTATGAAAAACTTTACCGAAAGCTGCTCATCTTTATATATTTTTGTTGTTTTTCACAAGCTTTTAATAACTTGCTCATCGCGCTGAAATTTTAAATTCAATTACTTCCCGACAAGTGAAGTATGAGAAATTTAGTGTTGGGTAGAGTCTTCTCGGATTTGCACCCAGCAATTTTTATTCAGTGCTCCATAATATCTACATTTCTTATCCGTTTTTAATGATCTTAGGCTCAAAATTTACTGTCGATGCCATTGCTTGCCACGTCTAATTCTGTCCTTAGCTAATTGAGAGACAAAGGCTCGCATGCGTATGCATAACTAGAGCCATGAGAACTTGTCCAACCGCGTCCTTGGAGGTTCTTTTAGATCTCACCCCTCTTCATATTCACATACAGACTCAGGCAAAAACAGCTATACTAAGGATGACTGGTTCCAATATCGGGGCTGAAGGGTTTCTTAGTCGTGGGAAGTTAGATATTCTCATGAATAGGTTGCCTGAAATTGCAATACCGAAGGATACCTTGCATCCGAAGTTTAGCTTTACAAAGAGGTTCAAAACTCATCTGAGTAATAAGAAGAGCTGGGCAGGCATATCCGAGACATATCGGATAAACCAAAATATGATTACCTGGTATTCTGATGGCTCATTGACCGAAGAGGGTACCGGGATAGGGGTAGTTGGACCGAGGCTAAGATGGGAAAACAGATGTCTATTTTCCAGGCTGAAACATACGCCATAGAAAGATGCGCGGACTTTAATATCAAGCAAAACTACCGGAATCAGAACATCGCGATCTTGACTGACAGCCAAGCGGCTATCAAGGCCCTCAGATCTCACCAGGTAACCTCCAAACTGGTGATGGAGTGCCTTGGTAAGCTGAATACTCTTGGTCTGACCAATCGAGTTTGGGTTCTCTGGATTCCGGGACATATTGGTATTAAGGGAAACGAAATTGCCGATATACTAGCGAAGAAAGGTGCATTAACCCCTTTCACCGGCCCAGAGCCCTTCTGTGGCTGGGGAAAAGGGGCACTCTCTGCCTTGTTCGGTTAGAGGAAGAGGCTCAAAGAAATTGCTACTGGAATAATCTACCAGGTCTATAGCAGTCCAAAGCACTTTTAGGAACATATAACCTAAATCGCTTCAAGGAATGTATGAGCTTATCAAAGAATAACCTAAGAATTGTTACAGGAATCCTGACAGGTCACTGCAGGCTGACTAAACTGGGAATTTACTCGCATTAGCGAGATTTTGCAGAAGGAATAACGAAACTGCACAGCACATCTTAGAAGATTGTCCTGCACTGATGCACAAACGCAAAAGGCACCTGTGTGAATATCTGATAACCACAGGCGAAGTGAATTCCGTAGATTTAGGTTCCATACTAAAGTTTCTATCGGATACTGGATTAATAGACACACTATAAATCCATGAAGGGGGCACAATAGATCTTAAGGTCGCAGTGCTGTATCCCCAACAATAATAATATTTGAGGGAGTGGTAGATGTCTACCGGGATTCCCAGTGGCAAGTTTACCCTGGTTTTGGCTAGGATATCAGTCAGCTCATTCCCTTAAATTTTTTTGTGTAATAACACCTAGTAAAAATCGAGCGCAGAATTTATCTATTCCATTTATTACGGCCATAATCGTCGCTGCCTTTCCGTGGAAATATTTACACGTGAGTTTTAAGGCTTCCGAGCTGCTGTAGACTCCATTGTTTTAGTTGCAGCATAGATCTTGGCTTAGAAAACGCTGCAGTGGCCCGGGCTCAATGCTAACCTATGCACAGAGTTGGTCACTAAAAAATTTTACCCGACCATAAAGAATACGCAAGATGGTTATTAACCAAAAATGGTTCCCAGTAGTGCAACAATTTTTATACTCAGAAGTATTATTGATTTTTTTTCTTTTTAAGTTAATACAAACAACTTGACTAATATATTACATAATATAAACAATGAAATACTAAACTTCAAAATGACCATTTAAATGAAAAGGAACAAAATGTCCATTAAAAGAGAAGAAAAATTATTTTCCGTCAATACTTTTTTAAAAAGTGCTTGCATACTGAAATACTTTCAGTCTATTTGTTTCTCACATCTTCCACACTTTTTGGTTTAAACAGAATGCTAATACACATATTTAAAAATTTTATCTGAATAGTACTAAAACACATTCCTTGTTTCACACTTACAATTTTCATTTTTTGCACAATTTTTTATTAACACTTGAACACAGTAATAATATCCTTCGCTCGTCGATGTGCTGCTGCTGTTGCTGCTTGTAATCTAACGGTGCAAGAACCCTGCCTTGGGTTGTGGTTAATTGCACAAAAGTTTTGTTAATGATCTCATAGTCAGCTAGTGGCGATATTTATATGCACACGAGATGAGATGCAATTGGGATGAGCTAAGTTGAGCTGAGATCAGTTAAGCTAAGTTGAGCTCGAACCACTTAACATACTTACATTTGTACATAGATGAGCTGGCCTGTGTGGAGTTGAGAGGCAAGAAGCAAACTGCAACAGCACCAACATAACAGCCGGCGCAATGCAAGCAAAAACAACTATTGTACTCAAAGGTAACTGGCTGCAAAGCAAACGTTACTAGAAGAGGCAGCAGCTGAGATGCTGACGGTGATGTTGTTCGTATTGGTGATGGTGTTGCTTTTGGCGGCTGACGTTGATGCAGAAGCTGCTGAAGTTGAGGCCGTGCTGCCAAAGTTAAGCAAAACTATTATTTAGCGATGAGTTATATGCGGAGAAAACAACAATTTGCAAAGTACAGTGGCTTGGCTGGCTGCAAAAGCAGCATTTACAGCGCGAATAATGTTGAGTAAATATTGTCAAGTAGTTGCCGGTAAGAGAAGCCGTCGTACAGTGCACCGACTCCGTAAAAACAATGGGCAAAAATAGAAGTAGTCGGAATTTGTTGAAACTTTACTCCTAAGAAGATAATATCACAGTAAATTTCAAAAACGGGGTTTTTGTACCGGTTACCAATTTCGATAAAACCGATTTCGTTTTATTTTTTGCCATGGAGGTAAAATAAGGCATAATAGTTGTGGACATGTACAATTATCTTACAAAATATGGTTAAAACAATCTACAAAAAAAACAATGCGAATTTCCCAGAACTAAAAAAATAAAACAAAAATGGAAATTGATTGAATACTCATTTTGTAGTATGTATCAGTTTCTGAACTTAAATTCTCAGAAGAGCAACTTATATCTGAAGCAATTTCTTCCATGCCATTATATGTTTCTTCGTATTTAACAATATATTACTTAATACTTATATCGGAATCCCTTTATGATTAGTATCTTTGTTTTAAGTTCCTTCGAGATGAAACTAATGGATCTGACGATAATAGCAAATCATTCATTAAATCTCTATTGGCATAAACTCTTCCAGTTATCGAGTATGAGAAAGCTGATGTTTCCTAAAGCTTTTATGTAAACTTTCTAGAGCTTCTACAGACAAAATCATCTGTCAAAGCACGTTAAAACAAATGATAAGACATATAAATAACTCAGAAAATATTACCTATTGGAAATTCGAGGAACTTAATTACATCGCATCCGTGTATTAAAACTTTATGCACAGAACTAGGCATGTTGTATCAACTGCAATTTCTGAGGTACAAGTCCCTTGTCGCCTTTCTTGCTATGCGTGTTCGCCAGCAGGTCTATCTTTTTTGTATTTTCCATGTTAGATTTATTCGCTATTCGAATGCTTGATAGACCGCTCGGGCTAACTCGAGCCCGCCTGCAGTCTCTGTTATTAAATAAAGTTGTAATTACCAAACGAATTCGCTCGTGTTAGTTTTCAAAAATTGCGAAAATTTTTTCTAGATCAAACCAATACAAATTGCATAGCAAGAGATAGTAAATTAGTAATTTTATTAATTAAGTACTTTTCACCTCTCCTACAAATGTTTCATTTTCATTTGCATTTAGTCTCATACTTTTAAAGTAAAGCCTTCTTAAAACTCTTTCTTTTGACACCAATATTTCACATAAATTGTGTTTAATTTAATTGAATTCGACTTTCCAAACAGCTGGCAACCCTCTTCAAAAATATATTTAAACAAAAAAAACATTCTTAAACCCCTTTCCTTTGACACCCATATTGTGATACATACATATGTATTTCAATTAACTTCCTCGATATATCTCAAGCTTTCGATCGAGTATGGCATGACGGCTTACTTTACAAAATAAAGAGTACCCTCGAGATAAACTATTATATCTTTATCGAGTCCTATCTCAAAAATCCATTTTCCTTTACCTGCTACACACATATGATATATCAGCATCCGAAGAAGCAATTGTTGGCAAGTTTGCAGACGATACTGCAATTCTCGCAATGGACACCCTTCCACAACTCGCTTCGCTTAAACTCCAAAATGGCCTAAGTAAAATAACACAATGGCTGAAAGATTGGCGAATTAAGCCAACTGAGACAAAGGCTGTCCAGGTTACGTTCTCCCTTAAACGTAGAACCTGCCCGGCCGTAAAACTCAATAACGTGGCTATTCCACAGCGTGATGCGATAAAATACTTGGGCATGCACCTCGCCAGCAAGCTTACGTGGAAAACTCATATTTTCACTAAACGCAAAGCACTGCGAATGAAGCTCAGAAATTTACATTGGTTACTGAACCCGAAGTCTCAAGTCTCACTCGAGAGTAGCTCTTATTCTCTTCATCTGTTTAAAACCAGTATGGACATACGGAATACAATTATGGGGCTCTGCAGCAACCTCCAATATAGAAATACTCCAAAGATTCCAATCAAAAACTCTGAGAATGATTGTGAACGCTCCGCTCTATGTCACAAACAACAGAATACACCGTGACCTTAAAATTCCTGCTCTTGCTTCCGAAATTAAAAAGCACGCCTTGGCGCACCAACAAAAAATTCATGATCACCCAAATCCTCTTATTTCTACACTCACTTCTCATACAGTGTCATTCCAGCGACTTAAAAGGAAATCAATATTAGTTCTCTAATAACATTGAATACCTGTGAATAGAATATGGTTGCGCCACTGGGTGTACTCCATACATGATTATTTTCTTATTTAGTATCTAAGTCTCAAATATTGTTTGATGTTAAAAAAAAAAAACAGATCGCAATAAAAATAAATGAGTTCAAAAAAAAATAAATTAACTTTTGATTAATTTGAATTTAACTTTTTAAACAGGTGGAAACCCTCTTTAACATCCTAAAAAATATTCAAAGTGTTAGTCGGAGTTATAAGCGATCATTGCGCAAAATTGCATCTCAATCCGTCCAGCCATTACGGAGTGAAAAGAGGTCTCGGTTTTTCATTTCATCAAATTTTAAATCACCCTTTATCGCTAAAAAAAGCATTAACTCCAAAAAAATTGAGCAATATTGCATATCTTAAGGTCAAGTTCTTTAATTTGATATCTTCCTTTTCTCGAACGAAGCGTGCGGATCTAATGGCATTCTCAAAAAATGTCTTCACGTATTATTTATACAGATAAGCAATAAAATAGTGCCGCTGTGGTGTAGTGGTAAGCAGTGCGCGCTTCCACCCCGCAGGCCTGGGTTCAAGCCCTGGTCAACGTCGCAAAAAAGTTTAGAGAAAAGGTTTTTTCTTAACAGCGGTCACCCCTCGGCAGGCAATGGCAAACCTCCGAGGGTACTTCTGCCATGAAAAAGCTTCTCACAAAAATACAATCGCCGTTCGGAGTCGGCATAAAACTGTAGGTCCCTCCCCTTTGTGTTACAACATCAAGGCGCACGCCACAAATCGGAGGAGAAGCTCGGCCAAACACTAACATATGTGTAAGCGCCAAATTATTATTATTATTAAGCAATAAAATGCGAAAAAGGGCATGCAGGCACTTTTTCAGAATGGAATACTTTCACGAGGCGAAAAAAGGGGGAGGACATTTTACTTTCTCCTGGTAAAAGAGGGTTCAAATTATTATAAACCATAAAAAAAATTTACAATGTTTTAGGAGGTTTTAATTTTTTGTCTCTACATTTTATTAAAAATTTATCTTCAAACACGGACTTAAAATTAAAAAAAATTATCTTTAAACATAGACTTAATATTAAATAAATTTTTTTTGGAACATATATTTTAGTTCATCATATTTATCTCTATAGTAGTACAGCAGCACATATTTTTTAGGATAAAAATATATTTTTAACAAAATTTTTACCTAACTACCCATTTGGCATTTGCAAAAGAGCTCTCAAAAAGGGCCTTCTCATAGGGCTTCTCATGGAAGGCTTAAGACAGGGTGATGTAGTCTTGCAATTCAATAAAAAAAATTTTAATAAACACCACCCTGCAAATGGCCCAATCGCTTGGTCTGGCCTTGATTCAAAGTGAACAGTTGAGCAAGCATTTACATGCGTGGCTGTAGCTCAGTGCGCAGAGATGTTTGCCACTATTTGTTAGCTTCCAGGATAGTGCGGGCTCGAATTCCGTCAGAGGCAACGTGGTTATAAAATGATAAAATATGTTTTTTTTGTGTTTCCGAAACATGAAAAAGCATCTGTGAAGTGCAGAACGCAATCGTACTCCAACGAAAAAAATTGGACTATGGAGGGACTGATGCAAGGCCACATGGAAGCCCATCCCAGATTTAAGAAAATGTAAGGCCTTGACAAGTGGGACATCTCATACAAAAAAGAATGAGAATCAGAAGGGGTAGTGACTGCCAATGGAAGGACTAGGACTGTTTCTAGAAGGGGTTTCAGGCGCTTCTTTTGCCTACAGGATACTTATACATACATGCCAAACGTTCAAAAGAACTGGTGTGTACAAATTATATTTGATTTGAGGTGATGTATAAGGCCTAAGGTCCCTTTTATCGCAAGCTATTTTATAAACTTTTGTTGTTGTTGGTTGATTTTTCCAACAGGGTGGGAAGATGATTTGTTTTGGAAACAATTTCCGTCATCCCTTTTCAAATTTGCTTTGGAGACAAACCGGTTATGGCATTGTGCCTTCTTCAGTGTCATTTTTCGTTCTGTCTGTTTCGAGTTTTCGTCCTTAATTTATGTTCATTTTACTTAGGTTTCGTCGATGTTTGAACATTAGATACACCGTGGTGTTGTTTTTGTAAAATCAGGTAATGGGTTTATCTTTCACGATCTCAATATTTTCGTTCGTTATGATGTTGTTAAATGTTTTTACCAAACCAAATTTGACAAGGGATGACGGAGATTCGTGCCAAAACAAATTATAAACTTATCTTAATTCGAGTTTTAGTTTTCAAATGATACCAAAACACTAGATTTTTGCATTTTTGTCTACGTTCGGTACACTGTGCGTCGTGGCTGTGGCAGCGGCGTCAACGCAAACGTCGTCGCTCAGACATGCCGCTGCTGCAGTAAACAAAAGTGCAAGTGCAAATTGCGTTTTTTGTTTTGTTTTGCAGCAGTACTTGTTATTTTAATTTCATTTCAACGTGTCGTTTGTATGTCTTTGAAATTTGTCTTCGCCAGCGTCGTAACTCAACACTTTGTCGTTGCGCTTGGCGCTTTTTCAGCAAGTTTTCAAGATTTATTGAGTTGAATTTCGGTCTGCGGATGTGAACACCTAAGCCCGACACAATGCGATGCCTTGCGCTGCCCTAGTGTGTGAATTGCAGCGACCGCTCGCACATAAATGGTGAAGCAGACTGAAAGAAAAGAAAAAAAATAAGTATGTATAGAAATTCCGTATGCATACAGAAATGTATGTGTTATGTAGATAAGTATGCATGCGCTTGCACTTTTTCACCCATTGCCCTGCATGTTAGTGGCTATTGTAGTTTTTTCTTTCACATATAATTTTATTTGTGCGACGTTGCGCATGCGCAACCTTAGTTGATGAGCTGTCACTATGTGTAGATGGTGATTTTTGATGTATGAGTAAAAGCAAGAGCAGCTTTTTATGCTATTTTTAAGGTTTTCATACATTTTTGTGCTTGGTTTGTGCAAATGAACTGCATGCACTTGTCCTGTCTATTTTCGCTCATAATAATAAGAATTTATGAAAACGTGATGCTTACTTTAGCATTTAATAATTAAAATGAAGCACACCGTTGACGATAGCAATTAATCTCGCATATTTATTAGACGGCCCTGCAAGTTGTCGGAAATTTCCGTTTGCTATTCGAATTGCCGTTTTTTTATTGCTAAAAAAATTAAAAACATTTTTCAAATAAAATTATACGAGTAGTCTAACGCCATTGATATGTTTTTTTAGAAAATAAACAGTAATTGCGTTTAAATATATTTAAATCAGCTGTAATCGGTGTCGGGGAATCAAATGCTGAGTCTGTAGCGGGCAGAGAGGCAGTCAGCTAGTCAAACAACATAGCAGCGCTTTTGCGATATTTTATTTAAATTTTTGTAGGAAAATTTCTGTTTATTACCCGCTTTGTACGCCCGTTGCTGCCATTGGCGGGTCATAATGTCAAAGCTGTTTCTTAAGTGTTTTAATGTACATAAATATGTTTGTGTGGAAAATTTTTTTCGAACGTACGGTGGGCTGCTACTTGATAAATTGTCGTAAAAAATAAGTATTTGTGCATCAAATATTTTGCCAAGCGTTTGACCGAGTTTCCCGACCAAATTGTGGCCAGTGGTTGATCTTGCCACAAAATTTTAAGAACCTAAATTGAAATGTTTTTTCATGCCGAAAATGTACTCGAAGGCAGTGGCACACCTCCGAGTGTATTTCTGCCATGAAAAAGTTCCTTTGTGAGCGAGACGGGTGGTAGATAACTCAGTGAGAGGGGAGACCAGTATGTTTGCATGTATGTATTTGTATAAAAAAAAAAATTATTCAAGTTAAAAACGTGGGTAGGCACTGTGGCCAATAGTAATCAACTATTACCACCCCTGCATGGTTGTAAGTCATCCAGAGTCCGAAAAGAACTCCGCAAGCATTGTCCGGAGGATGCATCAGACTAGGCCGGATTTTTCAACTGCTAACAAAGCCAGCGTAAACACACAACGGTAAAATTGACAGGCATCTCAATTCTTCAGGGATAAAATTGTCAATGAAAATGACATCAAAGGCCAAATGCCTTTCAGAATCATTAACATTTAGCAGAATACAGTGAAAAACGGCGGGGTGGCTGATGAGCGATCGATATTATTAGATGGGACAACAATAACATTCCACGGCAAAATCAAATTTTTCTGGGTATTGGACTAATAAAATTTTTTTAGGAGATTGAGTCATAAGTAAAAAAGTAATTTCTCCGTTTTTCGAAGTTAGCCTCCGAAATCGAGATTTAACCCTTCGAAGTTGGAAATTAACCTTAGGTAAAAAAATATTCTTATTTATTTTAGGTAAATAACTAAAAAAGTAAAAATATGGGGTTGGTCCGCCTTTTCCTCTTATTTGAATGGTTTATAACTTCTTTTGGGTAAACTTATATTACAGGTGTTATAAGGAATCAAAAGTTAGATCTTCGAAAAATTAAAAACCTTTCCTTTGATATGCATATTTGTATACCCCGTGCATGAAAATTTGGGAAGAAATACTTAAAAGGAAAAATACCAATTTTTTTATAAAAAAAATATTTGAAACAAAAAAATTCTTATTAGTAATACAGTTGGATTCTTTATTTAAATACAGGAGAAAACTACCTTTAATTTGATATGAGGTTTTTAATTTTTCGAAGATCTGACTTTTGATCCCTTATAACACCTGTAATATAAATTTGCACAAAAAAGGTTATATACCATTTAAATAAGAGGAAAAGGCGGACCAAACCCAGAATTTTATTTTTTTTTAGTTATTTACCCACAATAATTAAGAATAATTTTTTACCAAAGGTCAATTTCGAACTTCGAAGGCCCATATCTCGATTTCGGAGGCTAACTTCGGAAAACGGAGAAATTACTTTTTTAAATGAAATAGTTGAGCGCTCGGTTTTCTAAATTCAAAGACCAACTCGATATCTCCGAGCCAATAATATTGTATTTTTATGTATTTATTTAGCTTTCGGTGCTAATATTGCACCCTCATCAGAATTTACTAAAAAA
>JAPVRG010218735.1:0-10940 GCA_029783565.1 Rhagoletis cerasi | reverse complement strand
GTGGTAGCTGTTCATGGCCCCTGAACTTTCTGTGCTGCCAAGTCATAAAAAAGAGAGCCGCGGTTCATGTTATCCATGTTACCTTGACTAAGTCGCTCAGTTGGAGAAACTGAAAAAAAGCTTAGCCCAAAATCGAAGCTAACTTAAGTTACAACTAAGTTTAAGCCTAAGTCTTATTGGAGAAACCGGCCCTTAGAGTCTGAAAAATCAAAGTCTAAGGAAGAAGAATATGCATTAAATTGAGCTAGCATTAGGGGCATTCATCCCATAAACAGTTTTAGCAATACACACAAAAAACAATTCATTACAACGGAGAATGCGTGAGGGAACATTAAAATTACCGCACATATGTATATCAAAGACAAAACACATCGACAACAGAACACGCCTAGACTCTAAAGACATGAGGTTTATTAGTAAGCAACGAGAGCGATAGGACGGAATGGAATCGACAAAATTCATCGAGCGTAAAGCAAAGCGCACAAAAGCTCTCTGAACAGACTCTAATCTAATAACATAGACTGCATGAAACGGTATCCAAACGAATACCGCGTATTCTGACCTGGACCGAATTAAGGACGAGTACAACAGTTTCAGAGTATAGGGATCAGAAAACGAAGAACAATTTCGACGAATAAAAGCCAACATAGCGAACGATTTAGAAACTATATAATTTATGTGAGTTGTAAAGTTGAGCTTGGAGTCAAAATAGACACCCAGGTCTTTAAATTCACTAATTGTCTTTAGCGGCGAGTTTGAGATGCAGTAAGAAGTTGGAACAATACTGACGAATTTCGCATAAGAAGTGTAGTGACATTGAAGACGATACATTATCAAATCGAACAACACAATGTCTATTATCTAAATAGGAAGTTATCCACTTTAGAAATTGAGAGTGAAAGCCTAAACCCTCAAGTTTAGCTATCAGCACTGGAAGAGATACCCTATCAAAAGCCTTAGAGAAATCTGTGTAGATTGCATCCATTTGAAAACCCCTTTGAAAAGTATCCAGACAATCCTCCGTAAAGGCTACTAAATTAGTTAAGGTGGATCTGCCCGGAACAAACCCATGTTGTTTGGGACATAGCATATGTTTAACAGCAAAGTATATTTTGTCCTTGACTATACACTCAAACAGCTGTGGTTAGCTTGGAAATCGGCCTATAATTCTCAATATCGTTTTTATTGCCGCTTTTAAGGATAGGCGTAATAAAAGTCAATTTCCAGTCATCAAAGAAGACTCCAGCATAAAGTGACTTGTTGAAAATGTGCCTTAAAGGCGTAATCAAAGCAGGACAACTTTTAATTAGAACGACCGATAGGCCATCAGCATCTTAGATAGTAGATGGCTTAAGTTTATTTATGCCATCAATGACATCATCGACAGTCAAATCTAATTTCCCGAAGTTGATGGAAGTATTTAAATTAGACAGGAGATATTCCGGGACAGAGACATAATCAGTATTGTCTGAAATAAAATTCGAAGAGAAAAATTCGGCAAACAGATTAGCAGCATCAGAGATGGAATTAGCTGAAACCCCTTTAAGATGAACCGACGCAGGTATATTTGAGCAATTTTTCTTAGCTTTAATGTAACTCCAAAAGGACTTTGGATTACATTTAATATTGCTTTCAACATTACGAATATAATTTCGATACAAAGATTTGTTGAGTTTGTTGAATTTACCTCTGTAAGACACATACCGCTCACGAAAATTAACATCATTAGACTGCTTTTGCTTTTTATAAAACTTGTTCTTCAAATTCCTTAGTCTTTTGAGTTCTCTAGAGAACCACGGCCGCTTTGAAGGTTTAGAACTTAATACTGGGATGTGACTCACGCAAGTGTCAACTATTATAGATTTAAAAATATCGTAACAGCCAGCTACATCCACATTTTCAAATTGCCGACACCAATTCAGCTCAAACAAATTATTTAACTCCACAAAATTACATCGCGAGTAATTAAAAGTGACTGGTTGACTATTACCTGGAAGTTCAAAATATTTAAAAAACTCAATTTCCAACATCAGTGGACTATGATGCAGATTGTAACAAGCCGCATACGCGAGCTTAAAATTAATATTAGAGCTAACAAATATTAAGTCTAAAATTCGATTAAGTTCATTTAGAAAACCATTAATCTGTGACAATTCAACACATAACAAGTTACCAATTACGTAAGATTCGCAAAAACATTAGATGGCGTGAAAAAATTATTATTATCCATAAAGCTCCAAGAAATATTACCTAAATTGAAATCACCTAGGACACAAAGTTGACTGTCACCAATCTTCTCGAGAAGTGCTAGGATGTTGTCAATATGTGCCTTATATATGACATCAGAGCTTCCCGGCGGGATATAGGACACGCGAATATACAGCACACCATACGCGCCTTGTAATTTTACGCACAGTTGATCCAGCACGGAATTGGAATCCAGTTTTAGCAAAATCTCTATCCTTGCGAAAAACGTCAAAGAGAGCTGTGTTGAAGAACTCCGCATCAAAAGAGTTAACATTTAGCCAAGTCTCGGTTAGGACGAAACAGTCGTAATCCAGTTGCGAACTCAAAACGTAGACGGATTCAGATTTGGTCCTGAGTCCCGAAGTATTTTGAAAATAAATGATTGTTTTGCTTGTTTTGCGGCCGCCAGAAGCAGAAGGGTTTTTTTACTTCTTGGGCTGAGGCCAAGCTTAAAATTGTGTATTTGATATCCTCCGAATTTGTATTTTTCTTGAGAAGCGTGTAGCATAAAATCTCATTTCTATTAATAGCAGCATGTTTGGCGACATAATCAACGATGTTCTCCGTCTTAACGGAGGGCAAAAACGAAGAGATATGTAGCCATTTGTGACGAAGAACAACTCCAAGCTCAGAGTTATCGTTAGTTCCAAATACACAAAGCCTTTATTTTTTAAGAGTGCGATTTTTAGGCACAACAGACCACTGTGCATTATTTGGCTGGACATTGTTAGCAGAATTGTTCGCTATTGCATTATTTGGCGTAACATTTTTCGACACAGCAGCGTCATACGAAGAAGCAAAATCAGGAGCGCAAACAGGCGGCGCAGGTAACAAACATGAGTTGGCATATAAAGCTGGCAACGTACCAACAGGAGTGGTAGGCGAAAGAATAGAAGAAGCAACATCAGAAAAACCGGTAATACTCTGAGGAACAGTTGAAAACCCGGTATTATTACCCGGCGTTTAGAAAATATTGACTTCAAAAGTTGTGAAGTTATCTTGCTTCAGTAGTGCGTTTCTGTAAGAAATCTACTAAATTGTCGATTGTAGTGAATAAACTCGATTAGATCTAAGAGCCAGTTTCACGAAAATATTTAAGTGAAAATTAATTTTTTTTACTTGAATTTAATATGGAAAATGACAGTAAAAAAAATTAATTTTCACTTAAATTTTTTCGTGAAACTGGCTGTAAGTTTGTCGATTGGTCGAGAAAAAGTGTTTCCGTAAGCATTAATCGACAAAATGGGGAACAGTGAGGGAAATGGGATGCCAGTCGACAAGAAGGTGTGAATTATGAGAATACTAGCATGATCCAATAAAGAAAGGTGTTATACGTTCGCGTTCGTCTCGCTCTAATCGCAATCTTAAGCTCCCTTAGAAAATTTAAATTTGCCTCTTTGACAAGCTAATTTTTATATCAGAGCGATTTTCATGAAAAAGCTCTAAAAACGGTTCGAATATTGCAAAAAAATACTATGTTACCAAAAAGTTGAGTAACGAAAAGTATGCATAAAAACGAAATGTGTACCTATACACATCAAAATACAGTTGTCACCACCTCGAAGGCAAGTGAGAATAATAATGACAATATTTCATTTCATTTGGTTACAGAAACACATTCGATCGAGTATTCCTACTGAAATGGAATGAAACGCTCGAGTAGACTATCTAGGCTTGTCGATCGATTCGACTCATTTTCTTACAGACAACACAACAAGTGAGAGTGACGTAATATTAAGTTTGCACGACAAACGAATTACGTCGTTCGCTCTCTCAATTACGAACGGCGAATTACCCCGTTTACACGACATATTCTTAATTGGATTTGACAGTTCATTGTTGTTATTTTATTTTATTCCTTCATTTCCGCCCCCCCCCCTTCTTTGCTTTGGTTTTTTCTATTCTCTTTTGCTCTGACAGCTGAGTTCGATAAATTTCCGATTAAATTAGAGAAGGCACCCTTTCGTTCGTCATTCGCATGATAATTCGATCTGAATTACCTACAAATGAGGTAATTCGCTCTCAAAATTTTGTATGGCCAATTCCGTAATTCGAAGGGTAATTGGTGGCGCCAATTACGAATGGGAGATCCAATTACGAATGGGAGAGCGAATGACGAATCGTGGAAACATCATATAAAATGGCATCAAATCGACTATTTCAATCGAGAACATTGATCGAGAAGAGTTACAGAAACGCACTACAGGTATTTTTGATAATTTCGGTTTAAGAAATATGGGCCTGGGTTATGACCGATTTCTAAAATTTCCAAGATATTTGTTAGTTATATGGTTGCATATATTGCCTACTTTCTAGCAATTTATAATAATCTTATTTTATACTCCAGTTGTTACGGGCGCGTTATTGTTGCGCGCGTGCGCTAATTTGAAATCAATAAAGTTTGGAATAATTTTTACAAGATTTTATTAAAAAAGTATTACAATATTTATAGATATAGTCATAAACATTAATTATATGATAAATGGAAAGAATTTTAAAGCAGAAGTTCATAACAATAATGATTTTAAAATAGTCGTTTCGGTTGCTTAATATTCTAGGTTTATTTAAGAACATGTAATATTAACTTAGTAATTACTTTAAAATATGTATGCATAAAAAATTACTTAATTTTATCAGGGCAGTCATAAAAACTAGGATGAAGTATTCGTATGAGCTACAGAAATGCAAATACCACCATGGTAACTGTGAACCGCCCCATAAGTTATTGCAATAATCAAGGCACAATCCATGTTCGAGAATGCCCAGTCAATTTGAGATCCTGTGGCTGAAGTCGAACATTCTAAGTCTAATAAAGAACTAAAATTGTTTTCCCTTAAAGTATTTGCAATTCTATTCGTAGTAGTCTTAACGCATAGATTGAAATCCCCCACAATTATGATATCCCTATTCTCAAAGTCTTTGCTGATAATGTCACGTAATTCTGCTTCCAAGTCTCCAATAGGGAAAACTGAGTTTCTGTAAAGCACCAGCACATACGACCAACATGTTCAAACAATATGGCTTCTAAAGTGTTGCGGAGAGAATAGTTTTGAGTTGTTCTACAAAGTTGAATGGATGAAGACATTTTGGACTTCTCATACACTAAAATTCACCGTTTATTTCTATACCGCGTTGTAGTGCTATCTATCCTCAGATCATTTAGTAGACTAAAGACGGGAATTTCAAAATTTTCGGAGGAATAGCACCATGTCTCGACGAAACATAATATATCCGATGTCAACATCAGACAATCGTTTCATTCTGGGCAGTATGATATAATATTTGAAGCTTTGATGTTCAAGAAAGCAAGAAACTAAAAGTGAATGTTAAGGCCTTTGAGGTTTTCAAGTCAACCAGTTCCTCGAATACAGGTTCTGATTCTGTAAATGGACTTGGGGGCACACAATTACCTAATATAAATAGACCATCACCATCAGCACTAGTGGCTCTACTACAGGCTACATACAATGCTGCCCTAGGAATTCTACAACCACTATGTTGTACGTCGCATACTGGATTTTATGAATCATTATTCCCTCCGCTGGAACAGGAAATTGGATTATTTCAACAGTGATTTGCTCATTCCTTTTATATTGAAAATCTTTCACTTCAAGAAGAACCACTAGGATGAGATTTTCTTGATGTAGCCAACAAACCCACTAATGATTTCAAAAACTTTAATCAAAGAGTTGATGGTGATGATTTAAAACCAATATGCATTAATTGGCCAGTTGCATCATTTACTAACCCATCACCTGTATTGATATTTACAGTGATCATGTATTTGGCAGTGGTCTTCAATGTCAAATTATACGACAGTCGCAGGATTTCAGAATTTTTAAAAAGCTTGACCCTCTAAAATATTTGAAGTTTGTCTTCGGATACTAATTCCTTTAACAACATGTTTGGCAGTAGATAAAACGGCTGAAGTTGAGATCTGACTGAGTTTAACTCAAATTATTTCAACAAATCCCATGGAGGCGAACCAACTAATATAATTATCGCTAGGGTTGGGAGAGAAAATCCATCCAAATTTGCCTCAAATCCTCGAAAACAGTGACTGAAATACCTCCAAAAGGATTTTTGATTTTGAAAATTTGCTTAACAGCCTTATTATGTATGACTAATGATAGGCAACACGAACGATTCGTCTGGTTGCGCACATTCGGCATTAAAATCTTCCGCAGTTTAGAAATAAAAATGACTGGAGCTTTGTATTTTGACGTTTTGGAATGCAGCCTATTTCTCACTTCATGCGGAAGGTGAAAAATATGAGGGTGAAGATCGCAAGCAATTTATCAATGAGTTGAAAATGCTTGCTGAACATCGAGTACACGAAAGTGATCATAATATGTTGGTCGAACCTAATACAAAGATTGATATGAAATCATATTTAAAAGCATCATTTATTGTAGGTTTGGGTTTAGTTAAGCAATGTAGACCTTTCGAAGACGGAATGCTCGGCATGCATATTTATTTTGCTAAGTTCTAATTTCTATAAGTGCGAAAAAGCAGAAAATCGTTTTTTTTATTTTCCTCTCATAAGAAATTTATCTAAATGTCATTGTATTTGCGGTTTTTTTTCTAGTTCGTCAGTTTTATTTGAATTACATAAGCACAAGTTTTTACAACAAGAATACCTTATAAAATTTAAAGGTTTACTAAAAACCCATTTATTTAATTTAAACATGTGAATTTTCCAGTTAAATTTTGAAATAACTTTGATATAACAACTTATTTATACTTTTACTTAATTTGGTTAAATTTTACATGTTTTTTATCATTCGACTGTAAACAATTTTTCCAACAGTTTAGAAGTGTTTTTATCAAGCTCAAATCTTTGAAATTACGGCCGGAAAAACTTTTTGGACTTTTAAAAGCAACCACAAATAAAAAAACGCCCTACTCAGTGCAAATATAGAAAAGTGGCAACTGCTTCTCAGCGCAACGCACTAATACCTCTGCAAACATGACTGTGTTAGAGTGCCTACCATTGCTCTAAAATACCAGATACAAATAAGTCAGTGGAATCCGAACGTAGATTCTGAAGCTGTGCCCTTGGTTTTACCATCCGCACTCGATCTTCCGGACGAGGTATTTATAAACATCTCCGCGTTACTTGCTTCCGAAAGATGAAGCCCATTAGTGCAATATACTGCTTCTTGGGCTGATATTTCTGTAACAGATATAAATTTATGACCTACATATATGCTGAAGTTTCTGTTTAATTGTATAGTTAGCAGCATTTACTTCTGATATGCCTGCATTTAAGAGCCTAGATATTCCTCTATTCGATTTATTTATGTAAGAGCAGCAAGCATAAGCATCTCGTCCTCCGAAATAACTCTAGTGTCAACTGTTTTTGATAAAATCACTAAAAGCTCAAGCCATTGGGACTCAGCAGCTGATAGTGTATTAAAGAAGGTGGGGGTCCAAATCATAGCGTAAGCCTTTTTCTTCTGCGCCTCCCAGTGGGCGGGAGAAGACCTCACACCTTTGAGAACTTTGTAGCCATCATCATGTTGAATCATGTTTTGGATAAAAACTTCATTTAATAGATTTTGAGCTGTTACTCGACTAGAACCGGAAACTTTTCGAAGGCAAATGGAAGTGCTGTTCTTAATTTGCAGCAATTCGAACTTATTTCCATAATATCTGTGGATTTCAGATCGAACAATTTTATTGTAAGTCTCTGTACAGGTACGTTTTTGCCTAGCATAATTTGTAGCAAATATCAATTCATCTGAATCGATGTCCTGTACTACATCAAGAGACCTTTGAACCTCGCCGGGAGATATAAACAAACGGTTGATATCCAAATTTTCTGCGGGAATATTATCAATAAAAGTTTCTTGTTCAACCACATTAAGCTCAACAACTGGTTCGAGGGGTGGACGAGGATTTGAAGCATTATTATGCGAAATCACTTGCTCCTAATTTATATTTTCAACTAATACTGCAATAAATGGAACTTCTTCCTGGCTATTGAAACTTGAAATCTAATTTTCATTAATTTGAATATTGTGCTCACGGTATAAAGGGGTATTTACTAGAAACAGCAAAGCCTCTATAATATTTGCAAGCCGTATGGTATCAGTCATATAGTCATGATTGCATTCCATATGCCTTCTCGAATAAATTTGAATGACATGCGTCTGATCGAATGACCGAGGAAGATTTGTCACAAGGTCATTCACAGAAATAGGGATATTAACTACAGCACCTTTTAATGAACTCTAACCCTGATACCCCTATGGACCAATCGCCATAAATGGTAATCTAGGCATGATCAGGCGTTCTTCTATTGGTGTTAGATTTTTCAATCAATCGGGCATTTCTGGAAAATCTAACCCATTATCTAAACATATATTAGGAAGCCTTTTGTTCACAATTGCATTCGTGCAAGTCATCCAAAAACTACAAGTTCCATCCTCAGATGGTGCGTATCCCTACTTTGCTCAATAGAGCTAAATTGAGGGTTCTCGCGTCGATATCTATGCTCTCGGTTATTTCTCTCTTGCTCGGCTGAGCGAATTTGAGGATTTCCTCGGCGGGACCTACGTCGGTGAGTATCCCTAATTTGCTCAATAGAGAGAAATCGAGGGTTCTCGTGTTGAGATCTATGCTCTCAGGTATTTATTTCTTGCTCGGCTGAGCTAATTTCGGGATTTTCGCGGGGAGACCTACGTCGGTGAGTATCACTACTTTGCGCAATAGAGCGAAATTGAGGGTTCTCGCGTCGAGATCTATGCTCTCGAGTATCTCTCTAGCTTGACTGAGCGAATTTGAGCATTTTACCGGCGAGACCTACGTTGGTGAGCAATGCTGCCCTTTGATCCATTCGGATCCACGACGTAAGGTTTTTTTTTGTTGTTCTCATATATGTACATACATATGTATATGAATTAATATGAAAAAGCAAATAAATGTGAAATGCAGCACAAATTCATTGCAAAAATTCAAAAACATGGTTTTTTACTGCAACTTATGCGCTTTTTTCAGATTGATACCTGGATTCTTAAAAAAAAAATTTGGATGCTTTTGGATACTTTTTTGGCAAAATTTTTGATACTTTTTTTGGGAGGCTTCGGCAACACTGTTGGTGAGTATCTCTACTTTGCTCAATAGAGCGAAATTGGGGGTTCTCTCTTCGAGATCTATGCTCTCGGGTATTTCTCTCTGTGGGAACTGTGTTGGCGAGTATCTCTGTGTTGTTCAATAGAGCGAAATAAAGCGTCTTCGCGCCTAGATCTGTGTTCCTGGGTGTTTCCCTATTGCTCTGCTGACCGAACTTCTGGATCTAACCGGCGTCTAAAGCGCTTTGCTGTGTTTTGGGATTGTTCGTTTGATCAGCGCACATTATCTTCACGAAAAGATTGCATCTGTATTCTATTTTGGATTCGTCTTAATAAAATTGATTTTCGCCGTAATCTTGGCATTATACTTAGTTAACTACAGTTCGAGTAGGTAAAAAACATATATAATCGTAGTGCATTTGCTTTAGAAGATTTTACCAATAACTACGAGGCTACTTGCCAAGTGATTAAAAAATTCGTTCGCAATTATTGAAGGGGTGTAGCACGAGGTTTTTTAAATGAAATCAACATAAATGCCTGCGTTATAATGGAAGAAACGGGATGGAGTGGACTGCCACTTAAATATCTATTGTATGTGAAATGAATACGAATGTTTATACATAATGGACTGGGCGGAACGTAACGTACGGGGGATCTAAAATCAACAGATCGCTACGATTTGTTACGTTCTGCCCCGTGCATTACAACCCAGACAAAAGGAATATACAATACACTTGTTAATAGCTTTTCATCCACTCCTTCAAAATACCAGAAAAAATAACTGTGCTTCGTTGCGAAAACAAACGATCGTTTGGTAAGGCGTAAAAACTATTTCTTTACATTCATATATAGATATTATTTAAATAGATAATATATAAATACATATATATGCATGTGCCAGGTACATATTCAAATACAATTTTAACAACTCGGCAGATTTATAAATCTTTATTTCCATCAGCGTAGCTGACTGAATTTTTAGACCTTTTCAAAAATTTGTTTTTGTAGTTGGTACTTCCTAGAGGAGTAGAGAGTATTGCATGATTAAATAATACAAGGTTATGTAAATTGTGACAGCTCCAATTTGACACTCCAGATTTGTATTTTGGAAGTAGGGAGAAAGGGGAAAAATGTGATCGTCCTTTGCGAAAATAGTAGTAGAAAGGTAGTAGATAAAATAAACAAAGAATGGAATTAGCAGTAAAATGCGTATTATTAATTAATTACGAGTTTTTTATGTTCGGTGTTTTTATGCAAATACTGACCAAAACGTGAGCATGCACTGTTATTTTAACTAATGTGCTTATTATCAGTGCTTAAACTGAGAGCTTTGCATGAAATAAAAAATAACTATGTATTTGAATTTCACTGCTTCCTAGTTTTAAAATTTTTAAGATTTATGGGTCGATTACGGATAGCAACGCAACCACGGTTCGGTTGCCAGCTGGCAACGCAACTGAAGAGAACATTTGTATTACGAATAGCAACTAGAGATGGGCACGGGCCGGGCTTTTGGCAGGGGCCCGACGGGCCGCTGCCTAAGCCCGCGGGTACGGGCCGGAATATTTGCTGTCAGCACGAACTCGTGCGTGCATGGGCGTTCAGTAAAATTTCATA